>PVJH01011448.1:0-68749 GCA_004026705.1 Nesogale talazaci | reverse complement strand
CTCCTACCCTGTATCTTAACTGGCTCATCTCCTCCTTGTAACCCCTCTGCAAAAGGATGTCACCTCACCTATTGATGGGCTTTGGGTCCCCAATCTGTACTTCCCCTCATTAATAATAATAATATAATTTTAGCTCATTGATGCCTGACACCGGATCCCTTCACCACCTCATGATCACACAGGCTGGTGTGCTTCTTCTATGTGGGCTTTGTTGCTTCTGAGCTAGATGGCTGCTTGTTTACTTTCAAGCCTTTAAGTCCCCAGATGCTCCATCTTTTGATAGCCAGGTACCATCAGCTTTCTTCGTCACCTTTGCTTATGCACACATTTGTCTTCAGTGATCATGTCAGAAAGGTGAGCATCTTGGAATGCCAATTTAATAGAACAAAGTGGTTCTTGAACTGAGGAGATACTTGAGTGGAGGTCCAATGCCCATCTGTTGTCCTACTACTAATCCTATAAGTATACACATTAATCTCTTTCCCAATCATCACTTATAAATATATGCCCCTATGTACATACCTGTATTTGAACCTCTATAAATGTTCATTACCCCCCAGTTCCTTCCTCTATTTCCATTTGCTCCCCTCTTGTCCCACTATCATGCTCACTCTCCATTTGGGTTTCAGTATTTTCTCTCTGTTACATTAGTCTTAATCAATCCCTATTGGCCTTCTCTCACCCACCTTGTCCCTGCATTTGTATCAATTGTTATTCCCTTTTTCCTGGGCTGGTCTACATCACCACCTTTCTCCCTCCTCCCTCTCTTCAATGTCCCCTACCCTGGAACCATCAGTCCTGTCATTTTCGCCTCTAACCTCTTTGTCCAGTCTATCTTTTCTAGATAGACCTGTAGAGGTAGCAATATGTACAAGAAAAGTCTCCTAAAATGGAGCAACTTAAGCAAATAAAACAATGATAACAACAGCAAGAAACCCCCCTCAATGTACTATACAATATGTAACAGAATAATAAAAATAATAGCAATATAAGAACCTGTATAAAGTTCAAGGTCTGTAGTTGGCCTCCTAGAGTGACCCCTGGTTCAGTCGGATGGGGTGGCAATATCCTGGCTCCAAAGTATATCCTTGGCACTCCATCTATGACTCTACACTCTGTTGCACACTCTTAGTGCTTTGCATTGGTGTAGTTGTGTTTGACAGGGTATAATCTTGACCCCGCTTCTTCTTCCTGGCCCCGATAGGCCTTGGGTCAGTGAGGGTAGCCGTATTTCATAATGGGGCTGGCCATGCAGTCCTCTTTGTGCATTAGCTGTTCTGAGTGGGATTATTGTCCTGAAGGCTCGGTGTGCCAGGATGCACGTCATTCTCTCTTCCCCTCCTTTTATTTGCTCTCATGTGCTCTGGTCAGGCTTATCTCACTCCCCAAGCTTCAGCTTCAGTGCTGGCCTCCAAGGCAACTTCCTCTGGTAGAGAGGTGGCTGCCCCTATAGTTGGAGTTGGGGTTGTGTTCTCAGGTCCCTCCACTGCTTCTCCATTCCATGTTGTCATGCTGGATTCACATGCTGGGTCTCCGGGTTTAAGTTTGGTCCCTCTTTCCCTATGGAGATATAAATGATACGCTCCCCTTTGATGGTTTAGTGCCCCCTTCCCTTTCTACACATCGCCATCTGCCTGCCCTCTCCCCTTGATGGCTACCATATGTAGGCTTAGATTTTCTCTATAGAGTAGTTTTTCCCAATGCCCCTTTCCAATTTTAAAATTATTTTAAAATAATTTTCAAAAATATTTTTAAAATAATTTAAAAATTATTAATATGTTTACCTCAGTGGATTCATATTGTACATGTCCTTTTGCGCTTGGATAACTTCACTTAGCATAATTTCCTCTAGTTCTTCCCAAGCGGTGATGTACTTCATACGTTCATCACTGCTTTTCAGCGATGCATAGTACTCCATTGTGTGTATGTACCACAGCTTTTTAATCCATTCATCAGTTGATGGGAATATGGACTCCTTGCAATTGTGAACAGTGCTGCGATGAACACTGAAGCACATGGGAAACTTAGGATAGATGATCCATCAAGACTAGTAATAGGAGTGATAATACCAGGAGGGTGGAGGGATGGAGGAATAGAAAAGGAGAACCAACTTCAGGGATCTACACGTAGCCTCCTCTCTGGGACACAGACAACAGGGAAGTGAGTGTTGGGACACATTGTACAGTGTACAGGATGCAAAAAATGACAATTTGTAAATTACTAAGGGTTCAAAGGGAAAGAGAAAAGAGTAATATAGGGAACTGATAATGGGGGCCTGGAGGGAGGGAGAATGTTTTGAGAGTGATGATGGCAATGGGTGTGTAAAAGTGGCCTGTGTACAACTGATTTTATTAGGGATTGTGATGGGAGTTGTATGGGCCCCCCAATAAAATGATTCATTTAAAAAAAGGGGGGGAGGGGGAAGGGGAGAGTTTTTTTTGTTTTGTTTTGTTTTTTTAAGAGGAGCTTGTACCAAGGGCTCAAGTGGAAGATGTTTGGAAATGTATGTGGCAACATGTGTGCAAATGTGCTTGATACAAATGATGTACTGAATGTTGTAGTAGCTGTAAGAGCCCCCAGTAAAATTATTTAAAAAAATAAAATAAAAAGAGGTACCTTTCACAGCTGCTAAGCACAAATTGAAATATCTAGGGATATACCTGACTTAAAGAACAAAAGATTTATATGAGGAAAATTTCAGAGTACTATTACAAGAAACCAAGAATGACTTCAATAAATGGAAGAATATCCCATGCTTATGGATCAGAAGACTCAATATAGTAAAGATGACAGTTCTACCCAAGGCATTATATAAATTTAATGCTCTCCCAATGTGAATATCATCATCCTTCTTCAAAAAATTGGAAAAAAATGGTTACCAATCTCATATGGAGAGGAAAGAAGTTCAGAATTAGCAGAGAATTCCATAAGAAGAAGGACACCATGAGAGGGCTTGCTTTACCTGACTTTATCACATACTATACAGTCACAGTGATCAAAAGTGCATGGCATTGTCATACTGATATATATTCAGACCAATGGGAAAGAACTGAAAACCCAGAAATAAAAACAGACAACTGATTTCTGATAAGGGCCCCCAAAATATCAAATGGGAAGCAGATGCCCTTTTCAACAAGTGGTGCTGGAAAAAATGGATATTTACTTGTAGAAAAATAAAGCAAGACCTCTACCTCACTCCATGAACTAGAATAAACTTGAGGTGGATCACAGACTTCGAAGTAAAACCCCAAACTACTAGGGCCATCAATGAGGGAATTGGGACCAACCTGAGAACATTGGCACAGGGATTACATAAGCTATCAGAAATAGGGAAGGGCACAAACACAGAAGCAGTACAAATAGACAAGTGGGATATACTGAAGATAAAATGCCTGTGTACATTGAAGAATTTCACCAGGAGAGTAGTAAGAGAGCAGACAGACTGGGAAAACATCTTTAGCAATGACAAATCAGATAAAGGCCTTATTACTAAAATCTATAATACCCTGAGAGCTTCCAAAAAGAGCAAAACTAACTGCCAAGTGAGGAGGTAAGTAAAGGACCTAAACAGAAGTTTCATACAGGCAGAAATCTGAATGGCCAATAAATATATGAGAAATTGTTCCTGATCATTAGCTATAAGAGAAATGCAAATCAAAACTACAAGATACAACTTAACACCCTCAAGGATAGCCCAAAGCAATAAGTGTTCAAGAGGCTGTGGGGAGATAGGGACTCTTATCTACTGCTGGTGGACCTGTAGGTATGTACAGCCACTATGGAAATTTACTTGGCAATATCTAAAACAGATGGAAATTGAGCTATGATATGACCCAGAAATCCCTCTACTGGGCATATACCCAGAAGAGGCAAGCAACAATCCACAACCAGACATCTGTGCCCTAATGTTCATTGCAACACAATCCACAATCACAAGGAGTTGGAAGCAGTCCAAATTTCCATCAACCGATGAATGGATTAAAAATCTGTGGTACATACATACAATAGAGTACTATGCATCACTGAAAAGCAGTGATGAACACATGAAGCACATCACTGCATGGGAAGAACTGGAGGAAATTATGCTAAATGAAGTTAGCCAAGTGCATAAGGACATGTACAACAGGAGTCCGCTGAGGTAAGCTTAAAAATATTAATAATAAAATGCAAAAGGGGCATTGGAAAAGAGTTATTATATACAGAAAATCCTGGGGAAAGGCCCAGGTAGTATTGCAGGGGCCAGACCAAATCCAGGGCTACATATGGTAGCCAACTAGAGTGGGTGGATGGGGGTGGGGCAGATGGTGATGTGTAGAGAGGGAATGGGGCACTAACCCACCCAAGGGGGGCGTATCCACAGGGAAAGAGGACCAAACTTAAATCCGGTGTTATAGGATGTGAATGCCCCATGATGGCATGGAGTGGGGAACCAATGGAGGCATCTGAATGCCCAACTCCAACTATGGGGGCAGCTGCCCTCCCCATAGGAAGAGTGTGCTTTGGAGGACAACACTTAAGCTGCAGCTTGGGGAGCGACATATGCCTGACCAGAGTATATGAGAACAAATGAAGGGGGAGGAAGAGAGAATGGAGGGCATCCTGGCCCATTGAGCCTTCAGGGTGATAGTCCCACTCAGAAGAGTTGATTCACAGAGTGGATCATATGGCCAGCCCCACTATGAAATACGGCTTCCCTTACTGACCCAAGGCTCTGGGGGGACAATAGTGGTGAAATGGGTTCGGGAGTGTACCCTGCCTGACCCAATCACACCATGGCAAAAAACTAAGGGTATGCAACAGAGCATGGAGTTCCAGATGGAGTGCCAAGGATATACTTTGGGGCCAGGGTGTGTCACGCATCTGACTCAACCGGGGGGCACCCCAGGAGGTCAAACCTGAATTATTTACAGGTTTTTATTTTGTTATTATTTTTTTACATATATTGTATTTAATATATATATGACATTAGGGTTTCTTTGTTGTTATCATTTTAGTTTCTTTGGTTGCTTCATCTTGGGATGCATGAGTTTTTTGTACTTATTTTGGTCTCTCTAGGTCTATCTTGATAAGAAAGGCTGGATGAACAGTGTGGAGGTGAAAATGGCAGGACTGATGGTTTCTGGCGGGGTGGGGGGAGGGACATGGAAGATAGGGAGGAGGGGCAAAGGCAGTGGTGTTGACTATTCCAGGGACAAGGGAATAACAAGGGATTCAAAATCAGTGACAAGGTGTATATGAGAACACAATAGGAATTGATCAAGAGTAATATGTAACGGAGAGAAAATGCTGAAACCCCAGTAGAGGCTGAGCATGATGATGGGACAAGAGGAAATTAAAAGGAAATAGAGGAAAGAACTGGGTGATAAGGCACATATATAAAAGTCCAAATAGAGGTATGTACATAGGTGAACTTATTTATATAGGATGAGGGGGAAATAGATCAACATGCACATACTTATAGGATTAGTATTACGACAGTAGATGGGCATTGGACCTCCACTCAAGTACTTCCTCAGTGCAAGAACACTTTGTTCTATTAAATTGGAATTCCATGATGCTCACTTTCCTGACACAATCACTGAAAACAAATGTGTGCATAAGAAAATATGGCGTAGAAGGCTGATGGTGCCCAGCTTTCAAAAGATATGGTGTCTGAGGTCTTAAAGGCTTGAAAGTGAACAAGTGGCCATCTAGCTGAGAAGCAAAAATGCCCACATGGAAGAAGCACACCGCCTGTGTGACCACGAGGTGCCAAAGTGATCAGTTATCAGGAGTTAAGAACTAAAAATCATAACATTGCATGTTCACCTTCCTGATATGATTGCCAATAACAAATGTGTGCATAAGCAAATGTGATGAAGAATGCTGATGGTGCCAGCTATGGCAGTCATGTACTTATGTTAATTTTATGATTGAAAGGTAGGGGTGGGGTCTGGCCTGTTAATCTGGAGATAGCCATTGAGAAGCAGATGAGGCCTCTGTGTGGGCATGGCTTTCACCTGAGACACCTGGGAAATCTCACGATATTTCCCTCTTGAAGATGAGACGCTATCTTCCCCAGTTGTTGGGAGTTAGTTAGAGAGATGATTAACCACAGGCAACACAGAATGGCGGTGGCTGGGAGGCTGGAGTAGCCGGTGGAGAGACCACACAGCTTAGCCCTGATGAAGACAGACCTCTGAAGCTGGAGTAGCATGCTGTTGATGGACCTGAGCCCTGGAAGCAAGGAGCCATGGGGAGATCCCTGCCAGCACCAGAATTCTGCACCCACTCACCTGTGACTTCCTGAGTTGGAAGCAGACTTTATAGACTGATTTTGGGCATATGGGTTATCATTGGACTTATGACTTTGCACTGGACTGGATTGGGATGCCTTCTTGGGGTCACATTTCTTTTATATATAAACCTTTCCTTATACCTATATGCGTGTCTCTGAAATTTGTTCCTCTAGTCTATCTGGACTAACTCACTGGCTATCAAAAGATATAGCATCAGGGGTCTTAAAGGCTTGAAAGTAAGTAAGTGGCTATCAGCTCAGAAGCTACAAAGTCCACATGGACGAAGCACACCAGCCTGTGTGACTACAAGGTGTCAAAGGGAGTAGGCATTAAAAACTAAAAATTATATCATTATAATTGAAGGGAGTACAGATTGGGGACCCAAAGCCCATTAATCAGTGAAGCGACATCCCCTTGCAGAGGGGTTGCAGGAAGGAGAGGAGCCAGTCAGGGTACAGTGTGGCAACAATGAGGTATACAACTTTCCTCTAGTTCTCAAATGCTTCCTTCCACCCACTATCATGATCCCAGTTCTACTTTGCAAATCCAGCTAGACCAGGGGATGTACATTGGAGCCAGAAACATGGGGAATTCAGGACAGATGATCCCTTCAGGACTAGTGATGGGTGTGGTGATACCAGAAGGGTGGGAGGGAGGGTGAAGTGGAAAGGGGGAACCAATCACAAGGATCTACATATGATCTGTCTGGAGTATAGACAACCGGAAAGTGGGTTAAGGGACACATTGGACTGAGTATGATATGAAAAAGTAATAACAATGTGTAAATTATTAAGGGTTCATGGGGGTGGAGGTTGAGGGAGGAAGGGGAAATATGAGGAGCTGGTACTGGGGACTTAAGTGGAGGGAGGATGTTTCGGGGGTGATGATGGTAACAGGTGTGCAAATGTGGTACCCATACAATGGACATGTGTGTTGATCTTGATGAGAGTTGTGTGGGCCTCCTGTGGAATGATTTAAAAAGAGGGAGGGTGGAAGACGAGCTTTTATCAAGGGCTCAAGTACAAAATATTTGGAAATGAAGATGGCAACATGTATATAAATATGCTTGCTGCAAATGATGTATTGAGTGTTTTAAGAGCTGTAAGAGGCCCCAGTAAAATTATTGGAAAAAAATTGAATGAAATAAAAATAGATTCAAAAGGTTAAAAACAAACAAAGAAACAAAAAAATCAACAAAACAAAACACCCCTTGTGTTTTGTAATGTTTTAAGTCTGAGTGGCTTTTATACCACAGACAGGACTCAAGCCAAGGTCTTCTCTGTGAGTGCTGCATGTTTCCTTGCTGTTGTGACAACAGTGCTGACTTTTGACCCCACGTGAGTGCCCATCACATGTTTCTATTCTGTGCTTTGTAGATGTGTGCAGGCTAAACAGATTTAAGCTCACTGAGATTGAAAAACACCAGGGCATACGTGCTCTAAAGGTTTCCAGAGGTTGAATCTTCATAGAAGCTGACCACCATGTCTTTCTTCTACTGAAGAGCTGGTGGATTAAAACTCATGACCTTTGGGCTGAGCCCCGGTGGCGTAGTGGTTGTGCACGAGACTGCGGCCCACTGGGATGGAGGTTCAATTCCGGCTCCCAGGAGCAAAGGCTGGGCCTCCTCCTCCTACCACCTGAGGGCAGTGATGCCTAAAAAACAAACAAAAAAAAACACAAAAAACTCATGACCTTTGAGTTAGCAGTGTCACACTTGACCACTGTGCTACCTGACTTCTTTAGATTGGGAAAGGCTTAGTAAAGGCCTTTTGTAGGCAGGACTGGTAGCATCGTGGTTGTGTGCTGGGCAGCGATCTGCATGGTCAGCCGTTCAAAACCACCAGCAGCTCTGCGGGAGAAAGACTGGGCTTTCAACTTTGGGAAACAGCCACAGTTTCCGAAATACAGAGGGTTCACTATGAATCAGCATTGATTTGAGGGCAATGAGTTTTGATTGTTTTAAGTGTTTCCTATTCTGCTAGTCCAGTATATATCAGAGTGCTATAACCTGGAAGGCCAGTCTTCCTACCATGATGCTCATTTACAAAGTGAAGAGTGAAGTTCACCAGGGAGAAATAACCTGCTTATGGCCACATATTGAGGAGCAGACCTGGATTCAAAATCAAATGTTTGGACTATGAAACATGTCTCTCATAACATGTTTATTCAAAGGTGACATTAAATTAACAAGTGGTTGTTCTGTTTATTTTAGAGGTGGGGGAACTGAGGGTGTAAACTTACTTAAGCCAAATGTATGATTTGCTTATACTGTGTGAAGATGGGGAACGTTTCCATAGGTCTTGGACCTTTAGCTGCTTACTTACAACAAATCCACTAAAAGGGAAACAGGCAATCAGAACAGGTCGTCCGAGGCTCCTGACAGAGAAAGGAGGGAAAGGGCTTTTCTCTAGGGTGGCAGTAGGTCCTCGTGCAAGTCTTGGCTCTTTTCGGGGCTGCTGGTGTCTTGTCTAAAATAGAGGATCTATTGAGAGAAACTGAGCCAGTTAATATAGTGTAGCGACTCGGTGCCAGATAAGGGTACATTGTGACTAGGACCTACCACTGCCACCGCATCATCTTTTTAGGGCACTAGCAGGACATGCTTGTAAGTTTATGAAATGAGCCTCTTCCAGGGGGCAGAGCGTATTAGGGACCACATCCCCGAGGGAAGGGGCACAGCCAAGGATAGTTAGAGAAATAATTTCCAAGATGAATCCTGCAATGAGAGCAGGAGTTTATCAAGGCAAAGGGTTAGCTGGCAAAGGCAGGGAAGATAGCAAACATGTCACGTGTAAGGTAGAAAGAGTTTCTTTTTTCTTTCAATTTCTCATCTCACTTCATAGATTCATACACCAATAATGTTATTCCATGATTCTAAAGGCACAGTAAGGCTTGGCTGGTCATGAAAATACATTTAACCATATGTTCTAGTTGCTGCTGGCAAGTCAGCTCTGACTTAAGATGATCCCATGTATGACAGAACAAAATTCTGCTTAGCCCTGAGCCCTCTTCACACGTGTTGGTATTTGTGTGTTCACAGCACACTGCAGTGCCTTCCAACCTAGAAAACTCGTCTTTCAAAGGAGTGCATTGGAAAGTACTCTGTTGAACTCCATTAAGTTTTCCCTGGAGATTTTCAGAAGATTATCAAGCCATTTCCTCTAGTCTGTCTTAGTCTGGAAACTCTGCTGATCTCTGTCCACAGTGTGTGACTCTGCTAGTGTTTGCGATAATGTTGTGTTTTTAACAATTGGAAGTAGATGTAATATTCTGATTTTACATGTGAGGACACTGAGGAAAACTTGAGGTTTGTCTAAGGCCACATGGGAGAGGCAGGCAGATGCTTCTCAGGTCCTAAGACTCCCAAGTAGGAGTTCTTACAATTGCTGGGCCCTTCGTCAAGGCATCTCTGTCTTTCTCATGAATTGCCCTGGGCTTTGAAAGTACTTTACCTCATTTGGACCCTAATCCTTTAAGGAAGACACAGCTGGGCCCAGTTTGATTACAGTCCCAGGTAGAACCCATTCTGGCTTCCAGGTGTGTTCCTTCTGTGGCAGCATCTGGGGATGAAGATGGGAGTTGGCGTGGGGATCTGGTAGTATGAACCTTAAGACAAAGGCCTCTCTGCCCACTCCCCTGTGCATTAGACCCACTAACAAAGCGCCACCACTTCTTTAATTTATGGAGTGGCATAAAATAATAATATGCTCCTTGAATCTGGGATGTGACATAAATGACTGCTCTTTCAGCTCCTAATCAGGACCATTAAATGCATATGAAAGGTTTTATACTCATTTGTTAACTCCCTCCTTTTTGCTCCCATGGCTTACTGCTCCCTGAGATGTTACAGCCAACCTGGAGACAGATGGAAACATGACAATATGGGTCCTGGACCCTGCTGCCTCTCTTTGTAGCCACCCTTGTCCCCCACCCCCACCCAAACTCTCCTGGGTTCTACTCCCTCAGCTGCATAGCATGTCAGGTGGCTGGGGGCCGAGAAGCTCTTACTTTAGAGAAGGGCAATCAATATTCATTGAATGAGTGTATGGAGATGCCTCCACAATGTCCTAAATCTGGACTTTTAGAACAAATCACTTCACCTTTCTGATTCTCAAGCAATTCACCTGGAATGTAAAGATAATATTTACATCCCATGTTTCTGGGAAAAAGTTGAAGTAAAACATACAGGTATTGGACTCCCATTGTATGTCTCCCCCCTCTCTGTCTTAAAGTCATTAAGAATTCTCTACTCTGGAAGCTTAAGAAGAGGAACATTTATGGCTTTGGGTTCCAGAAGAAAAGCTGGTGTGGAGAAGAAGCTACACACTGGACTCCAGGAGAGAAGCAGACCCCAGCTTCATGCTACCTGTCAAATCATTAGTGTTAAGCTGCTTCCAATCTGGCTCTGTGTTCTGTGTTACGTTCTCAATGTTCAGTAGAGTTCTGTTCCAGAGCACACTCTCATGTGGGTGACTCTTGGGTAACTGGAAGTGGGTGGAGTCTGGCAGAGCAGAACAGGATGAGAGAACAGGAGGAGTTTGGGGAGCTGGGTGACAGTAATTAGCAGGGTTTAACTATCGTGGACTGGGCCAGGTAGCTGGATTTTCTCGCTATGTGTGCCTATAGGTCTGCTTTTGGGTCTCATGGAGAGAGGAAGCTAGAAAAAGTGAAGTAAAAAAGTCTGGTAGTCCCAGCTACCTCTCGTCCCTGCAGGAGGGCGTGGCAGCCTCTGGAAGAACCTTTTTTTGGTCCTTCCTTAATTTAGGGAGCCCCATGCTTATTTCCCACTTACACACACGGTTCTGACTGCAGCCTGGGACACGCGTGGAACTGGCTGCTCCTGAGGTCCTCCTGTACACACTGTTCCCACGCTCTCTTTCCCCAACAGTCCAGCTTTCCCTTCATTCTTCAGGAGATGGACTTAGGAAACCACTCACATCCCACAGCTACAGATTACACATCTGTGCAGAGCCCAGCTCCCCAAGTCCTAGCAAGAGTGTCCAACAGGACCACCAGGGTGGAAGATGTTGGTGGTGGGAGGTGGAGCACTGATATAAGCCAGGAACTGGGATGTTGGCCAAGAAAAATCAAGATCAGGAATGACCCTGAGGAAGCTGGAACTGAGTGCGAGAGTGTGTGTATGTGTGCATGTTTAGTGAGTTCTGGAGAGGGCAAGTTGAAGGACACGTTTAGATTCAGTCAGTCTCTCAAACTGAGAAACCAGCTGACTCCAGTCAGTTCTGACTCACGGTCCCTCGGCTGTGTCAGAATAGAACTGTGCTCCACAGGGGATTTTTTCAGAAGTAGATCATCAGCTCTTTCTTCCAAGTTGTCTCTAGGTGGGCTTGATCCACCCATCGTTTAGCTGGCAGCTGAGCATTTTTAACTATATGAAATCCAAGAGATTTCAGTTAGCTTCCTAGCTTGGGCTGGTAAGCACAAGGTCAGTTCTTCCAAATCATCAGCTGTTTCCCAGGAGAAAGGTGGGACTTTCTTCTGCCATAAAGAGTTCTGGTCTTGGGAACTCACAGGGGCAGTTCTACCCTGTGCTGCAGGGACTCTGTGAGCCAGAACTGACTGTGTGGCAGTGAGGTACTTTGCTTCCTAGTGTGCCTGTGTTCCTGACATGGTGGTAGGTACACGTACATTCATGTGTCGCGCCGAACATTTGGAGAGGTTTGCACTCTTCTGTATTCCCATTGTGTAGACAAGGAGACTGAGGCTTCACAGGTTGACTAATTCGTCCAACATCACAAAGGTAGACACCTCTGCTCAAAATCCTTCAGTGGTTTCCCCTGGTCTATACAAAGGAGTTCTAACTGATTGTCACTGGAAGCCTTGTCAGCTTCTCCACAACTTTATGTCCTTGCCCTCCCAACCTCTCTGCTGAGAATTCAGGAATCCTTCCCCAGCTGCATGCCCAGGGGTGGTACAAATGGTCTAATCATTCAGCTGTGAACTGAACAGATAGAGGTTTGAATCCACTCTGATGCAAAAGTCTGGTAGTCTACTTGAAAATATATCAGCCACCAAGGGTACCATGGAGCATAGTTTTCATCTGTAGGGTCTAATCTAATCACACGGAGTCACCAGGGGTGAAATTGACTCAGTAGCAAAAGGGTTAGATTATTACTGTTTTGTTTCCCTTTGGGAGCTCTCAGACCTCTTGCACATCAAATGGTTCTGTACTAAGCTCTCATCCCAACATGGTCCCCTCTCCATCCGTTATGGCTTGTGCATTGCTCTGATGCTGAGATTCCAGTAGGTCCAAGAGGAAAGGTCTAACAATGTTATGAAAATAAGCCAATGAAAACTCCATGGAGCAAAACTGTATGGACTACTGATTACAGGGATGGTATAGGACTATGCAGGATTTTGTCCCATTACAATGAAGTTGCCATGAGTAATGGGGTCAATTTGACGATCACTAATGGGACTCAACAGTAAAGTGAATCAGTCTCAGAAAGAAGTGGAAAAACCTCATCCAAGGCCATCGTTATCCTAGAACCTCACAGCCAGAACACATGGGACAGATGGCATGCAGGGAGGGAACAGTATTAGTCAGACATACAGAGTAGAAGAGGACAGAGCTGGGTCTAAGTATCAATTGCTTTCCACTTATACCCAAGTACAATTTTGAAGCTAAATGGAATCTTCTCTGCTATGTGTGTGGATGGCATGAGCATGAGGTGGACACAGGGCCACACAAAATAGCCAAATATATGCTGTGGTTCCCACTGGCTTCCTCACTTTGCTAAAATTATTTCCTATTTTCCTCTTTCAGTCAGCAGAACATGCTCAACCTTAGGCAGCTCGCACGAAGCTCACGGGGAGAGTAGCAAAGAGTTATGATTCCCTTTGACAGTGAAAAGGTGGGGAGGGGGTCTGCCCTGCTCTTTAGCTCTCTCCCCTCCCCGCAGGGAATATGGATTGGAGATGTCTTAAGTGGCAGTATTTCCTTGCAGCTCCTTTGGCTGCTTGACTAGCTCCTCATGGCTCATGAATTTACAGCTTGGCCTCTCTGGAAGTCGCTTCAGGGGGAAAGATGGTAGAATTTCATTCTTGCTAATTTAAAACAATAATTGTTCACGCATTAGGAAGCATTCCTATTAAATCAATTCAATCTCTTGGAACAACTGGATAGAATGAAGACAAACTTCCTGTTGGCTTTGTGATGTTTATTTATCTACCCAGCCTTTGTTTCAGCATAGGGTGGCTGAGAGCCAACCAAGATCAGCCTGTTAAGCATTGCCTGAGGAAGAAGGGTGACGTGGGTGCTTCCCAGATATGAGATGCTGCTATTCTGATAGGGGAGAAGAATAGAGGTATGCAACTCTGTGAACACGGCTACGGCTACTCTTATGAATTGAATTGAAACACCCAAGTATGTGTTGAAATCCTAATCCTTAGTACTTGTGAATGTGACTTTGTTTGGAAATAGACTCTTTAAAGATGTTATCAGTTAACATGAGGTCATATTGGATTTACATAGGACCTAATCTAAGTGGTCTCCTAATAAAGAGGAGAAAAGATAGACACACAGGTAGACAGCACAAAGTCAGCCATGTGCAGATGACGGATCTTGCGCATTTATATGTGCACACACAACTCCATGGAGCACACTCCTACTCTAACATAGGTGGGGCCACCATGTGTCTGAACTGACTTTAGGGCCAGCAGAACTGGTACTCTTTTTTGTTTGTTTTCGTTTTGAGCATCACTGCCCTCTGGTGGTGGGAGTAGGAGGCCCAGTCTTTGCTCCTGTGGAGCTGGAATTGAACCTCCATCCCAGTGGACCGTAGTCCCACGCACAACCACTACATCACCGGGGCTCAGCTCAGAACTGGTACACTTTAACACCACGTCTAAAACAAATTGCTGATTGTACTGGGCTACTTCTCTCATGGTCAATAGGATTTTCAAAATCAGGAATCTCTGCTTCTCTTGACAACTCCAACTTCTATCATCTTGGTGACCTCAACCTTTCTGAATCTGTTTTGTAAAAATGGCTATCTTATGAAGAGCATGGCTATGTGGCTCCCAGAGTGGTGATACTGATGTGGATGAGAAAGATCTTTGCAAGCTCTTGAGGAGTCTGCAAGGGACCATTTTCTAAAACAACAAAAACAACAACAAAGCAAGAGACCATCTTCTCTATTCTCTCTCCTCCCTCCATAAACCAGGCCAGTATGTCTTTGAGGAAGGACTGCCATTTAGACTGCTCTGGGATTAGGAGCATAGAGACTTCACTATCTCTTGTCCAGTCACTTTTTTGCTTGTCCTGTCCTTTTTTGTGGTTCTGCAGAGCCATGGAGGGAAGACCCCAATCACTGGTGTTAAGTAGTCAAGTCTGTGAGGACAGTTGAAAGGGCTTCATATGTAATATAAGGCTGGCGATTTCCCCATGTAAGCATTTTCTTCTTCTGGTCTAGAAGTTATCTGTGCTCTAGAAGCCAGCATGGGCTCTAGGACCAGAGGTAGGCTATTTAGTGGAAGGGAGGTGCTTACTTTGGGTATTCAGACCACATGCAGAAGTGATGCTGCATCCAACACAACCTGGCAGAAGGAAAAGGGCTAGATAGCCTGGAGGAATCTTAGTGGTGAAGGATTTAAGGCCACCGTAAGTCAGAATTAATTCAATGGCAGTCATTTAGATTTGAGTCGTAAAGTGACCAGATTTTAACATTGGTAATGTGGGATACCATTGATGTGTGTGTGTGTGTGTGTGTGTGTGTGTGTGTGTGTGTAGGAGGACTTTTTTTTAAAGTCCCGATTTTTGGAAAGAATGCAGATAAGCTAGGGAATGGCAGGAGTTATAGGAAAGGATATATGTATCCTTTTTTCCCTTTCTAGTGTTGCTATCAAATATACCATGTGTCCAGAAGAAGTAGTGATCTTCCCATCTCTGCAGGAATGTTAGTTGAAATGGCCTAACTACTTGGCGGAGAGGTGACAAAGCATCTGTGAGGATTTGGACATTAGACTTTCAAGGTGTCTCCCAGGCCTGGGCTTCTAGGATTGTCCAAATAATAGCCTCTGCTTCCCACAGTCAGCTGCCTTCTGGATCAATCAAAAGCCCAACCAGCTCTGACCTTCTTTCGGGGGGGAGCCTGTAAGTTCTCCTACTCCTATGGCATAGAATCACTTCTTTCACAGCCTTTGGGATTGCCTCTTGCAGTCATCCTCCTCCTGGAGTCTAGAGGAATAAAGTGGTTAAAAAAGGAAAAGAGAACCCCCCCCCCCCCACACACACATACACACTCACACACACAGGAGAGGAAGACAGTCTGGAATGAGAAATGCGTCTTGTTCTGGCTTTTTCTCATCAGCCTGTGGAGATGAATATTCTGACCTAATAATCAAAACAAACTGTAATTGCAAACAGATTCTCAAAAGACTATAAGGTAGCCTAGGAGAGAGCAGATGAGATACCTGCTGAGCACAGCAGGCCTGGCCCTGCCAGCGCTCCTCCCACCTGCAGAATCAATATAGCATCTCAGTCACACACATTCTTTTGCTGGCCTGGCTTAATCCAGCCCAAACCACTTCTACCGTTCACTATCTAAAGTGACCGGACGTCCCGCTTTGGGCGGTACAGTCCCGATTTCAAACAATTTTTACTGCGTCCCGCGGCATTTTAAAAAAGTCCCAATTTTTGGAAAGAATGCAGACAAACTAGGGAACGGTGGGAGCATGGGAAGGGACTTATACCCCCTCTACACTACCCCCAACCCCCCTCCTACACACACACACACACACACACACACACACACACATCAATGGCATCCCGCATTACCAATGTTAAAATCTGGTCACTTTACGACTCAAATCTAAATGACTGCCATTGAATTAATTCTGACTTACGGTGGCCTTAAAGAACATAGTAGAACTTCCCTTGTGGGTTTTTTTTTTCTCTTGTGGGTTTTTGAGACTAAATTTTTACAGGAGTCGAAGCCTCATCTTTCTTCCATGGAGTGACTTGTGGTTTGAACTACTGACCTTACTGTTACCAGTCCAAGTACAGCACCAGGGCTACAAAATGTCCTTTATGGGGAAAACTCCTCAGAAGAAGCTAGCTCCCACAAGAAGATGTGATTAAATATCTAGCAGCCTTCTAAGAGGCTATAAGTAGGGCAGGAGATTTTGTACCCACTCCACCCCTAAGTCCACTTCCTCTTGGCTCAAAAAGATGTTCTTTTGGGTGGGGCAATGAAGCTGGAAGTTCTTCATGTCCCTTTCTTCCCCCACCCTTTTTTTTGTTTGTTTTGTTTAAGCCACACCCTCAGCTCAAATTTGCTTTGAAGTTTTAGTAATTTCCATTCTTTATTCTCAAAACAGCACAGTTCTTCTGGGACTTAAATGCCCTCTAGAATTCATCTCTATTAACAACAAATGCATTCTAGAAATAATCAACAACTCAGGGAAAGCTATATGGAAAAACCCAAAGAAGAATCAATTCTGGTCTGCATCCCCAAAGTATCCATACCAAGAGAGAACCAGTCAATTATATGCCATATCCCAAGGTGCCTCTCTTGGACACAATGCTCCACAGGAAGGTTTAATTCTAATAAGTAGGGTAAAGGTATTAACAGAATTTGTAAATCTTGAAAAAGAGAAGGACTTTGATGGGCATGATAATTAGGGAAATGGTGTCTTGAGTGGGTGGAATAGCTTGATCAAAGATAAAGTAATCTGACAAATTGAAGCTGTCTTAGAGATCTGTTCAATGGTCTGTTGTGGCTGGTACTAGGGTGGATGACGCTGGTGCTTGCGAGGGGAGATGAAGCTGGAATGATTTGTGATATGACAATAGATTGTCATGCACTCTGTAGAACTTGCGAGGCGTTTTTGTTGTAACATGCCATCAAGTTGGTTCTGACACAAAGCAACCTTATGCACAACGTAACGGAGCCCTGGTCCTGACCTGTGCCATCCTCATGATTATTCACATGCTTGAGTTCCTTGCTGAGGTCACTGAGTCCATTCAGCTCCTTGAAGGCCTTTCTGTATTTCACAGCTCCTCTACTTTACCAAACATGATGTCCTTCTCCAAGGACTGGGCTCGCCTAACATGTCCAAAGTCTGGAAGATGAAGTCTCACCACCCTTGCTTCTAAGGACCACTTTGGCTGTACTTCTTCCAAGAAAGACCAGCTTGTCTTTTTAGCAGTCTATGTCACTATCAATATTCTTGTTCAACACCACAATTCAAATTCATCCATTCTCCTTCAGTCTTTATCTAATATTAAAGTGACCAGATGTCCCGCTTTTAAACAATTTAACATCGTCCCACAGAATTTTAAAACTAAAATAAAAATATTACAATACTATTTTTGCATTTTATGAAAATGTTTGTTGCTCCATATAGACCAAATTTTAAATCAAGACACCCCACTCACCCACCCTCCGGTCAATGCTGTCCTGCTTAAAATCTGATCACTTCATCTAATATCCAACTTTCACATGCAGTTGGGGCAATTGAAAATACCATGGTGTGGAGTTGTTTAGTTCTCAGAGTAACATTCTTGCTTTTCAATAATCTAAAGAGGTCCGTGCAGCAAATTTACCTAATGCAAGATGCCTTTTGATCTCTTGACTGCTTCTACGACTATGGATGTAAGCAATACAAAACCCTTTACTCATTTACCATGAGGTTACCTATTGTTTCAGTTGTGAAGATTTTTGTCTTCTTTTCATTAGTCATAATACATACTGAAGGCTGCACTCTTTTTTAAATAAGTAATTTTATAGGGGGCTCCTACAGCTCTTATACCAATCCATACATCAATAGTACCAAGCACATTTGTAAATATGCTGCCACCATCCTTTTCAATCTACTTGGACCCTTGGTATCAGCTCCTCTTTTTCCCCCTCCCTCCCTCACCTTCCCTCTCTCATGAACCCCATGATAAATTTGTAAAATTATTATTTTCATATTTTACATCATCCACTGTCTCCCTTCTACCATGTTTCTGTTGTTCATCCCCATAAAAGGGGGGCATGCTATATATCGACTGTTTTCTCCCTCTTTTCCCCCCATCGTCCCCCTACTCTCTGGTATCACTACTTCCATTACTGTTCTTGAGGGGGTTATCTGTCCTGGATACATGCTCCATTCAAGCCAGATTTGTAAGGTAGAGCTGAGTGAAGATAGTTGGGGGCAGGAAGCATTAAAGGGCTAGAGGAATGTTGTGTTTGTCAGTACGATGCTTCATCCTGGCTAACTTGTTCCTTTCTTGTCACTCTTTTGTGAGAGGGTGTCCAATTGTCTACAGCTTGGTCCTGAGTCTCCAGTCCAACTCTCCTCATTCACATTGATATGACTGTTTGTTTTGGCCCTTCCAATTCCCGATACCTGATCCCATTGATAACCGGTGATCACACAGGCTGGTGTGCAACTTCCATGTTGCATCCCTGCTAACTGGTGTTTAACTTCAAGCTCGTAGGATCTCAGATACTATTATCATCAAATAGCTGGGCATCACAGCTGTCTTCACTGCATTTGCTTATGCACCCATTTTGTCTTCAGCAGCTGTGTCAGGAAGGTGAGTATCACAGAATGACAGGTTCTTAGAACAAAGAATTCTTTAGAACTAAGAATCCTTGCATTGAGGGAAGACTTGGTTAGAGGCCCAGTGTCCATTTGCTACCTTAATACTTAACATATAAATATATGTGCATGGATCTATATCCCCATCATTATATATTAATATATTTACGTATATACAGGCCTATATTTATACCTTTATAAGTGTCTTTTGCCTCCTAATTATTTCCTGTATTTTCTTTTACTTTCCTCCTGTCCTACTCGCATGTTTGACCTACATTCAGCTCTTCATAATTCCTCTGGACTACATTGCCCTTGATCAAATCCACCATTCATACTACTTCGTCCTCGTCATAGATTTTAGATCTCTCACTGTTCCCTTGTTCCTGAATTTGTTGGCTCCCCGTTCCTTTCCCCTCTTCCTCCTCTCCCATGCTGACCCCTCACCCCAGAACCACCGGTCCCATTATGTCTTCCTCAGGGTTGCTTATCCTGTCTACCTTATATAGACAGACACAGGGAAAAGAAAGATAAAAGAAAAATGGGAAGAAATAGAAAAGAAAAAAAATCCCAAACAAAACCTGATAAATAGTTCCAGGCCTGTCTGCTGACTCCTATGAATGTTTTCCCATCATGTCTGATGAGGTGTTAAACCCTGCCCTCCAAGTCAGAAATCTATTTTGGGGATTTCTCAGAAACTTTGTAGCTTTGCTCCCCTTGCTGCTCTGTTGCTCCCCCTTCATGTTGTGCTCTGGTATAAGAGGCATCAGGTTGAGTATAATTCCCACTCTGTGTCTCCAGTGCTGGTCCCTATAGCTCTGTAGGTTAGTGATGGGATGATGTGTCTCCTGATGGGGCCAGTGCCATGATTTTCTCTGTGCATTTGCTGCTCCGAACACAAATGTTGTCCTCAAAACTTGGTGGGGCAGATGCAGTACCCCCTTTCTTTCTTTTTCCCTCTTAGTTTACTCTCGTGTGATCTGGGCAGACCTGCCACTCTTCTCAGGCTCAATCTTCAGTACTGTCTCTGTAGTGCATTCTGGGAAGGAGGTTGAGATAGCTGGAGTTGGGGCAGACCCTGCAAACCTCCCTGCTAATTCACTGCTTTATGCAGGTATGTTGCATTCAAGGTTTCATATACCAGTTTGAGGTCTGGTCGCTTTCTCTCTCTTTCCTGTGAAGACATAAACAATACCCATCTCATGAATGGGCCAGTGCCCTGTTTTCCCACTACCCATGTTCTCTTTTTCCCCTCTTTCCCCCCTCCACTTTAGTTGACTGCTATATGTATCCCTGAGTTGGGTCTGACCCCTACCAGAGTGAAAGGTTGGAATCTTTGACCTTCCTCAGAAAGTGCTTAAAGTTCTCTTCACTTTCAGCAAGAAAGGTGTACCATCTGCATTTCGTAGGTTATTGGTAAGCCTTCCTTCAATCCGGATGCCACATTATTGTTCATATAAACAAGATTCTTTTGATTATTTCCTCAGCATACAGATAGAATAGATAGAGAGGATAAAACCCCAACACATGCCTTTTCTGATTTTAAACCATGTAGTATTCCCTATTTTTATTTGCATAACTGCCTCTCGAGCCATGTACATGTTCCTCATAAACACAATGAAGGGTTCTGGTAATTCCATTCTTTGTAAGATTATCCATAGTTATGATGCACACAGTAGAATGCCTTGGTGTAGTCAATGAAACAGAAATAACTATCTTTCTAGTATTCTTTGCTTTTAACCGAGATCCACCTGACATCAGCAATGAGAGTCCTTGTTCCATGTGCTCTTCTGAATCTGGTCTGAGTCTTTGGCAGCTCCTTGTCGATATATCGCTGCAACCATTTTTGGATGATCATCAGCAACATTTTACTTGCATGTGATATCAGTGATGTTATTCTACAATTTGAGCACGCTCTTGGGTCATTGAAACTTTTCGGTTCCTACTATCTCATCAAATCCTAACCCTGGTTTTTGGCTAGTGCTTTCAGTGCACCTTGAACTCCTTCCATTAGCACTATTGGTTCTTGCTCCTATGCTAACTCCTGAAACGGTGGATTGTTCACTAGTTCTTTTTGGTATGGGGAAGGTGTGCATTCTTTTCACCTTCTTTGATGCATTCAGCATCATTCAGTATTGCAACTTGAGGCGTGAGCATGTTTTCTAAGTTCTTTCAGTTCGAGATATACTAAGCATGTTCTTTTTTTTGGTTTTCTAATTCTAGGTCTTTGCATGTTTCATTATACTATTTGCTTTCATCTTCTCCAGGTGCCCTTTGAAATTTTCCATTCAGCTCTTCGACTTCATAATTTCTTCCATCAGCTTTAAGATTATGAACAAGTTTCAGTCTCTTCTGATATCCATTTTGACTTTTTTCTTTCCTGTCTTTTTAATGACCTTTTGCTTTCTTTAAGAATGATAGTCTTGATGTCCTTCTACAGATCATCAAGTCTTACTTTCATCCTCAAAGGAATGGGCATCTTTGGAGGGACTGATGTGGAGCTGTTGCCTAGAGATGTCCTTCTTGTGGTCTGATGGAGGAGGGAGACTAGATGGATGGAGTGGAGGCTACATGTTACTTAGTAAGTCGTACAAAATCCAAGTGGCATAAAGTGCAAATCCAATTTAGAGCAATGGTATGGGATGGAGATGAACACTAGATTTGTTGTTGTTGTTATTATTGTTGAAAAGGTACCCGACTAAACAAAAAATATCCAGAACTTCATCTCCCATACTCTGGACATGTTGTCAGGAAACACCATAATGTCTCAGGAGAAGGGTATGATACTTGGCAAAGCAGAGGGTCAACAAAAAAGAGGAAGGCCTTCAACAGGTTAGATTGACATAGTGACTGCAACAATGGAATCTAATATGACAATCAATGTGAGGATGGCCTGGGAACAAATATTTTTTCATTGTTTTGTGCATAATATTGTATGATTTGCAGCAGACTCTACAGCATCTAAATGCAAAAAACAAGTGTGCTTTGACACAAATGTCAGTTTTGAGACCAATGACTTAAAGTGGTTTAATGTGAAACAATTATAGATTCATAGGAGTTACAAAGGTAATACAGTGCAGTCTTTTCATCCAGTTTCCCTCAGTGGGTGCATCTTGGAGATCTTATAATAAACTGAAAAGAGACGATAGCCATTGTACTTAGAGTTAACCCAGTTGCTGCTTGGAAAATCTTTGGGTATTAAGTCTGCCAGATAATGAGGTTGACACTGCTGTAGCCTTCCTACCCTATTTAGCTTGTCTCAATGGCCAAAGACAAGTGCCTGAAAGAGGCCAGGTTTCCCAAAAGCTGCCTGTCAGAGAAGCCACAGTGCTTGCCACATAAGTTCACAGAGCCTCACGTGGGGACTGGAAGGTGTTGAATCTGCAGAGCTATGGTATGCTCTATTGATCTAATATGTTAGGTTGTGTGATGCTTTTAATGTCCTTGCTCCTTGGCTCAGAAAGAATTCATGAGAAAGAAACACAATAGTAAGTTAATGCAGGGTTGTTTTTTTTTTTTTGAATTTTTCCCAACAGTTTTACTGGCCCATAGTTTACATATCATACAATTCAATCATTAAATCATTCAATTGTATCAAGGAGAATAGTAAAATCATTACCACCTCAACTGTAAAGCATCCCCCACCATGATTACATCTTCTTTAAAATGAGCTATGCAATCACAAAGATTGTATTCTTTTTTTTAATGTGATTTTATTGGTGGATCTTATAACACTCCATACTTCATTTGTATCAAGCACACTTGTACACATGTTGCTATCCTCATTTCCACATATTTTCTACTTGAACCCTTGGTATAAAGTCCTCTTTCCCCCTTCATTTTTAAAAAATAAATCACTTTATTGGTGGCTCAGACAACTCCCATCATGATCAATACATATGTCAATTGTATGCGGACCACATTTGCACACTTGTTGCCAGCATTATTCTCAAAACATCCTCCCTCAACTTAGGCTCCCAGTACCAGTTCCTGGTATTTCCCCTCCCTTCTAACTCCCCTCCCCCATGAACCCTTAATAACTTAAAATTGTTATTACTTTTTCATATCATACACTGTCCGATGTATTCCTTCACTCACATCCCCATTGTCTGTACCCCAGAGAGGGGGTTATATGTAGAACCCTGAAATTGGTTTCTCCCTTCTATTCCACCATCCCTCCACCCTCCTGGTATCACTACTCCCACCACTGATCCTGAAGGGATCATCTATCCTAAATTCCCCATGTTACTGACTCTAGTGTACATCCCTGTGGTCTAGCTGGATTTGTCAGGTAGAATTGGAATCATGATAGTGGGTGGGAGAAAATATTTGAGAACTAAAGGAAAATTGCATATTTCATTGTTACTACCTTGTACCTTGACTGGCTCACCTCCTCCCTGCACCCCCTCTGTAAGGGTATAACATCAAGCAGGTTTTTTTATTGAATTAGATCAGAGTTTTAATAATATATTCCCAAAAAGAAAAGCAAGGGGTTTGGAAAAAGAAAAATGAAGGGATATGGGTGTGGTTGTGTGTCGGTGGGCTCACATTGGCTGTATATGTGATATGTAATGTAATTGGTTCTTATCATGCATGTCTAGGCTTTGAGTGGGTGTGCATATGATGTAACTAGTCCTTACTGTGCATATCATTTCCCATAGCCTTCTAACATAAGCCTGATCTTTTAGGAAACGCCCTTTTATGGGCTTGGATAGGTTTTCCTTGCTGATTGGTGAGCCTTTGGGGAAAGAGCTCCCTTTCCCTAAACTTCTTATCAAAGCTGCTTTGTTGGGATCATCTTTCGGTTTCCTTCCTAGCTGCTTACCGAGCTCTGAATCTCACCTTGCCTGGTTGAACTATGCTCCTATTACTCCCTGTTTCATCCTACACACATCATTGAGGGATGAGCCTGTCCACCCGCCTCCAAATTCAGGACTGGGTCCAGCCTGTAGCACCATTCTTTGGAGAGATATACAGTCAGCAGTGGCCACTTTATAATTTCAGAAATAGGAACCAACCTCAACCAAGACCAATATGGAAGCATATTTTTAAGCTCTGAACATAATCCTTTGAGGATCACCTACTCTCAGTCTCCCACGCTTGCACTCTGTATCTCTCTAGGCACTCAAATCCCAGCCTGCTGAGAAGAGATTCCCTCTACTATTGTGGAACTCTGTTTTAATGGAGGTTTTAATTGGAGATGCCTGGGTAAATGAGATACCCGATTTAAACGAGATACCTGATTTTCATTTTCATCTGTATACAATTTTTGTTACACAATCATATGAACACATTTAGCATATTTGCCAGAGGAAAAAAGTAGGAATTCAAATACTTACCAGGCATATTTATGCATGTGGAAGGTGTCATTCCTGTTCCAGAAAACAAACAAAAAGAAAACAAGGACTTAGTATTATTGAGTCGATTCTGACTCGTAGTGACTCTGCAGGTCCTTGAGGGCAAGGTAAAACTGTTCTTGTGGGTTTGTAGACTATGACTCTTTCCGGGGAAAGCAGAGCGCATCTCTCTTTCACAGAGCAGCTTGGTTCAAACTGTGGCCTTGCCGTGAGTGGTGCACCTCACAACCGCAACAGCGGCTGGCCGCCTGCTTGTCTGAAAGCACTTACCTGTTTCAAAGGCTAGGAGTGGATGATTCCCTGCAATCAGTGCCTACCACTTGTGATTCTTTCCTTCACTCCATTCTTCTATTAAGCCACTGACATATTATTAAGTGGCATCTATTGCACTGAAAAGTTTCTAGGTGGTACAAATAGTTAATGTGTTTAGCTGATAACTGAACAATTAAAGGTTGGATCCACAAAGAAGTACCTTGAAAGAAAAATCTGGCAATCTATTTTCAAAAAAATCGGACATTAAAAGCCCTACGGTGTACAGTTACACTCAGAGCACACATGAGCTCACCATGATTCAGGGATGACTCAAAGGCTACTGGTTTTGGTTCTTGCAATGGAATGTATTTTTAAAAATTTGCTTATGTCATAAACTCATACTTTAACAGATTTATGGGTAGTATTATTTAATTTCCAATTTTAAATCTAATACCTACTGAACTTTTGCCATGCATTCCATGAATAATTTTGCCAATATAATACCAATTTGTTTATGCTCCAGCCATAGTTTTTTCAGATAAGATACCTAATGTGTTTTGTTTCAGGTTACAAAGACTAAATAGTGTGGATTGAGTCTGTTGTTAAATACATTGTGTTGTGTGGTCATATAAAAACTGACTATAGGGATGTTAGCTGTATCTGTGCTTCCCTTGGTGCCAGAATCCTTTCTCCTCAGCACCTGCTTCTTCAACTCTCTCGCTTCTAAAGATGCCTGGCAGGGATTTGTTTCATTGTCTAGGTTACTTAATTCCACCTTACCATCATAAAAGGATTGGATAAGTAAATTTATGCAGGAGAGAGAAAGATGGGGATTTTTAATTCCTTAAAACGTTACAGCCCTGGGAACCCACACAGAGAGTTCTCCTCTCTTCTGTTGGGTCACGGTGAGTCAGAATTGACTAGGTGGCAGTGATTTTGTTTGTTTGTTTGTTTCTTTCTTTCTTTGGTTTATTGTGTGAAGCAGGGACGCATAAAGTTAGGACTTTTTCAAATAAAAGAAAGCGCAAGGTGTTTGTGCCCCAAATGCCACATAGATCTCTACTGCCACATGAAATGAAAATCTGTAGCAGGTGAAGGGGTGTGTGCATAGCAGGAACAGAGGGTTTGTTGGCAGTGTAGGAACTAAGAGTAGAAATGCTGGCAACATTCCCATGTTGAGAGTAGATATCTGCTCTGAGGAATTAGGGACATAGTCTCGAGCAACAGAATACTGGGAAGCCACGAGAAATTTCAGAAGAAATGCACGACCTACTCTGTTTTTCTGAAAGTAAACACTTGGAGTTTTGAGGAGAAAGGATTGGATAGGGAAGGCAGATTATAGGAGTGGCAAGACAAGGGTTAGGATGATAAGGATGGGAACTCCTGCCTCCTCCTTTCTTTGCCTTTGTCCCATTCTTACCTTCTCTGGGAGACCACCTCTGGGAGGCCAAAATTCTTTGTGTACCTCTCTTGAAATTCTGGAAAATTTGGCATCACAACCCAGGCAGGGGTGTGGGGGGTGAGGCAGGAAATGAGAGAGAGAGAGAGAGAGAGAGAGAGAGAGAGAGAGAGAGAGAGAGAGAATTTGTCATTAATTTATTTTTAGACATCTTCCTTGTAGTTTGGGAGATGCTTTCCCCAGAGCAAATATAGATTCAGTATCAGAAGAGCTGGGTCCCAGGCTTTGTCAAGGTTTCTGATGGGTGGTTTTAAGTAGTGGTTTTTCTTTCTGTGGTTTCAGGACAACAGGTGGGATGTTAGTTTTGAGAAAGAATATTCCAGTAGTATCTGAGGCAGAGGATGTGGTGGTGGTAAGGTGGGAATGAAGGCTGTCTTAATTACCTAATACTGCTTAACACAAAGGCCACAGTAGGTGGCTTTAAAGAATATAAATGTTTTTATACATAGTTCTGGAGAGAAAACATCCACAGCAGGGTCTCAGCTGTGTTGATGCCTTTCTTGTTGGTAGTTCTAAGCATCCTCTGGTTCCTTGGTGCTTCTTAAATTGTAGTGTTCCTCACTTGGCATTTGTCTTGCCTCGTGTGTGTGTGTGTGTCTACTCTGCTTTTTATAGCTCAGAAGCGTTTAGATTTAGGCCATATATGGATAAGACTGAATGAACATGAAAGCAAAGACCCTATTTCCAAATGGGCTTCATTGGTATTTCACTTAGTTGGCGGCTTGTCTGGAAACAAGTTTTTAAGACCCCAGATACTACTCTATCTGATAGCTGGGCACCATCTAATTTCTTCACCACACTTTGCTCTCGCATCCATATCTTCTGTGTGTCTTTCCTGAGAATGAGCATCAAGCAGGACCAGGTCATAAGAATGAATTGTTCTTAGAGTGAATAGATTGTTTTTAAATGCAAGCCCATGGGAATTCCCCCACCCCATAAAATTCACATAAGCAGATTTACAATATTTACATTGTCAGACCTGCAGAGCTGCTCAGTGGGTTTGAATCTCTAACCTTTTGAATAGCAACCAAGCATTTATTATATATGCCATCAGGCCTCCTAATATAATTGACATCTCTAAACTGTAGCCTGAAAAATATTGAATGGCACTATTGTGTTTTATATATTTTAGCAATAAAATTGTCCTGATATCCTTTGAATTTCATGTCCTCACATCTCCATTTTTCTTCTCTAGGATTCTGCAGTGTAATGAATTATTCTTTATATGTGATCTTCCTGGGTTTAGATTTGTAGTTTTACTAAAAATGATTGATTGAGCTGCAGCATGTCTTGTTATCAGTCTATTTTATGCACCTTGCAGGTCAATTTGCTATGCAAATTGTGGCTGGAAAATGCACCCAATAGGATTGAATGACTTGAGGGGATTGGCCAATTTGTAGTCCCGTTAGGTATACCATACCTTGTAATTATCAAGGAATATACTTACATAAACAGTCCTCCCCACCCATTGGAGAGGGGCTTTATGACCCTCAAGAAGAATTTGAAACTTCTAGGACAAGAGGGCTGACTGGAAACTATACTGCTCTACAACAACCGAGAGAAAAGTGGCAGGCAGAAAAGACAGGGCAACCTAAGATCTCCCACAAGTATAGGGTCAAATGAATCAAAATCCTCACCTTTCAAAGGTTGAAGGTCTAAGCATGGAAAGGGGAGAAGGGAAACAATCTACTCGCAAGTCACCCAGTGCTTTCTCCACTGTCTGGTGGCCACCCACATCCTGATTCCCCTCTAGCACCAGCTATCAGTCTCAGGCTCACCCTGTTGTAGAACCAGAGACCCTGACCCAGCAGGGACCCCTTGGTTTTAGTGAGGAGGGCCCAGTTTGGATCTGCACCACAAGACCCACGTGGCCAATCTGCAGCTGCCCAGTTGTGCACTGATGTTCACCCGGCTCTTATGGATGACAATTTCAAAGATCTAGGATCAAGGAAAGAATCTGGCCATCTGACATTTCTCCATTGTCTTTTTTCTTTCTTCTGCTAATTCATAGCTCCTCCATTTTCCTTCCCCACCCCATCCTCATCTCCCATTTTTTCTTATAATTTCAAACAATCTTTTTACCTTAAAAATAAATTTTATTTCTCTGTCTCCCCCTTTTCTCTATCCTCTTCTTTATCCCTGTAGGTGCTTTTCATTTCATATCTCCTATTATTCCTTTCCAGCACCTCCTGACAGAGTCAATTACACCCACATGACTTAGTTTCCCACGCAACATGAGCAACCAAGTCATGATTCTTCAAAAATAACAAAAATAGTGCCACCACCTAGAAGTCAACACAACTAAAAACAGTACTCAAAACATATCAGAAATCAATGAAGAACAAGAAATCAATAAAACACAAAAACCAAGGCAACACACAACAAAATGACAGCAGCAAATTTATGTATATTAATCTTTGTCCCATGATTGCCCTAGTTTAATGCCCTAGTTTAATACACATTCCTACTATGACATTCAGTGAACTTTACTGGAAATTCAAGACCAGAGGATGTTATGCCTACCTATGTCAGAGAAGATGATTTTATTTCTGTTGTTCAGTAAACTGAGCAGGGACAGCCTGCCCATTGGGGGGAAAAATGCTTAACAGGACTCATAAAGGCCCCATGGGAGAATCTGCCATGTGCTATGTGATTAAGCATGCATTTGGGGCAGAATTTTTCTCTGCCTGGGTTAGGCTGTGCTGTCTAGAGCAACGAAACCAGTGATACTCACATGTGTATAAGAAAGAAGTCTATATCAAGGAGTAACCTTATATCTAGAAGATATTCCAGCCCAATTCAATGTAAGTCCATGGATCCTATCCTAACCAGAGCCATCTTCAGACTCATGCAGCCAGGGTTCGATGATGCAGAAAGGTGAATCAGTATTCAGGAAGATGACGGATCAGTGGGAGTAGCAGCTCATGGGTCCAGGGTCAATGGAAACATCACAAGGCAAAGACATCTCTCAGGTTTGGGCAGCCCCTTGGGGCTTCCTTTGAGGCAAGCACAGAGTGCCAGCAAGCAGGAAGGTGAAGTGGTAGAGAGGAGGCATCCCCTATAGCTTGCTTATAAAAAGGCCACATCTCCCAGCAGGTATTATTAGGGTATGATTAGATTGATCTGATTAACAGGTTGGACTCCATCCCTACATAAGTGCAGGTTTGCCTAAAATCTGCCACACTGCTCTTGAAGAGCCAGGCTTCCTGCTATACACTACATGAATTTTAGATTTAGACTTTTCAAAGTATATAGTATTCTCCATAAGACATATTAGAGGGATCTGATTTGGAAACCCACTAGTGAACAAGATTTTATGTTTAACACATCCATTACCAAGCAAAGAAAAAAACCAAACTTACTACCATTGACCCTCCTCTGACTCATAGTGACCCTACGGGACAGGATAGAACTGCATATATGAATTTCCAAGATTAACTCTTTATGGGAGTAGAAAGCCTTGTTTTTCCTCCACTATAGTGTAAAGGAATGGAAATACTCCTTTGGACATACAGTTGGACTATCCTAAAGCGAGAAGAAGCAGATTTCAGCTTTCCCTAAGTCATGGGTTCTGAAGTCATTGAAATTTGGTTCAAATATATGACTTTTGAGGTTGCCCAATAATTGGCATCTTACGCTATTATTTATCCCCCTGGAGGTGGGTTATCTATCCAACCTCGTGATGGGATCCTCTCTACCGCAACCACCCTCACACCTCCCAGAGATGCTGTATCTTTTAATAGCTGGGCACCATCAGCAATCTGTACTACATTAGCTTATGCATCCAACATGTCTTCAGTGGTTACGTTGGGAAGGCGAGTATCAGAGTGCCAGGTTATCAGAACACAGTGTTCTAGTGTTAAGGGAGATTTTGAGTAGAGGCCCAAAGTCCGTCTGCTATCTTAATACTTAACATATGTACATTGGTCTCTCTTTCATTACAAATTAGTATATTTATATATATACATATATATACATACTTATAGTCATACCTCTATAAATAGCTTTGGTCTCCTAGTTATTTCCTTTGTTTTCTTTTCCCTTCCTCCTATCTCACCATCATACTTACCCTCCATTTGGCTTTCAACAATTCCTCTCATATACATTGCATATGATTAAACTCAACCAGGCATTATATGTCCACCTCCTCATCAATTTTAGACCTCTTGTTGTTCCCTTAACCCTGAGTTTGTTGGCTCCTCCCTCCCCATCGCCACTTCCTCCTCTCCCACTGCCAGTTCCATTGTTTTCTCTTCAGGATTGTTCATCCTGCGTATTGTATATAGATAGACATAGGGTGAAAAAAATAAACAAAAACAAAGACAAATAAACAAAAACAAGAGACAAAACAAGGTCTATCTGTTGACCTTTATGTATGTTTTCTGATCAACTCTAATGAGGTGCCAAAGCCATCTCCTAAGTCAGAAGTCTATTTTCAGGATTACTCAGGACTTGGTTACTTTGCTTCCCTTGCTGCCCTTTTGCACTCCCTTTGGGTTTCATCCCACTGTGCATGGGAAAAACAGGCCCACTTTCCACTGTCCCTCCTAACACTATGGGCCAGTGAGGGGATGTTGTGTCTTGTGGTGAAACCAGCCCTACAGTCCTTTCTGTGCTTTGGCTACTCTGAGCAGGGATGTCATCCTCAGGACTTAGTGGGTCATGATAAGGTTCTCCCTCTCTTTCCTCTCTCTCTCTTAGTCCGCTCCTGTGTGGTCTAGACAGACCTACCTCTCTCCCTGGGCTATATCTTCAGTGCTTTCCTCTGTATTGCCTTTTTCTGGGAAGGTGGTTAACATACCCTAGCTTGGACCCAGTCCCATTGTCCTCTCTGTTAGTTTGATGCTCCATGCCAGGGTACAGGCCTCAAGGCTTGGCCCTCTGGAATGGGGTCTGGTCCCTTTCTCCTCTTCCAATTGAGATATAAACAATACTCTCCCCATGGATGTTTTAGTGCCCCATTTCCCTGCCAAAGCGTCTGGACCTCAATCTGTGATTTATGCATTAAGTAGTTTACTCTCTATGCCCATTGCATTTTTTGAGTTTATCTTATTGGATTCATGTTCTATCTGTCCCTTTGTGCATGGGCTAACTTTGCTTAGCATACTTCCCTTCAACTCTTCCCCTGAGAAAATGTGCTACATGTGTTTACCCCTGCTTTTTATCCCCTCTGGCTGCATAGCACTCCAGAGCTTTTTAATCCATTCTTCAGTTGATGGAAATTCAGATTGTTTCTATGTTTTTGCAATTGTGAACTGTGCCTTGATGAACATTGGAGCACAGATGTCTGATCTTGGTCTGTTTCTTACTTCTTCTGGGTCTATGTTCAGTAGGGGGATTGCTGGATCATATGGTAGCTGGATTTCAATTAGGTATTACCAGATCAATTTCCATATTGGCTGCACATATCTACAGGACCGCCAGCATTGGACAAGAGTACCTGTCTCAACACACCCTCTCCAGCACTTGTTACTTTCTGATTTTTTGAACTGGGCTGTCTTTGAGGGTGTTAGGTGGTATATCATCATTGTTTCCCTTGTGGCCAATGATCAAGAGCATTTTTTCATATATTATTGGCCATTTGGATTTACACCCTTGTGAAACTTCTTTTCAGGTCTTTTGCCCACTTCCTCATTGGGTTCTTTTTTTTTCTTGTTAAGAGTATTGTATATTTTAGTAACAAGCCCTTTGTCTGAGGTGTCATCGCTAAATATGTTTCCCAGTCTGTGGGTTTAGCCCTCATTTTCTGAGTCAATATTCAGTAACTTAAATACCCAATCTGTATAAGTTAAAGTGACCAGATGTCCCGCATTTTAACAATGTCCTGTGGCATTTTAAAATTAAAATAAATATATTACAGTACTATTTTTGCATTCTATGAAAATTTTTGTTGCTCTATATAGATCAAATTTTTAATCAACAGCCTCCCCCCCACCTCTGCCCAGTCAATGGTGTCCCACTTAAAATCTGGTCACTTTAGTATAAGTGAATGTATCATGTGTTTTAGTCTAACAACTTCTTTTATGTAAATATTTCTTCCTTTGATAAATAGTATTTTTAATTCTACTCCATTGGCTGGATTAATGATATAACTAGAATTCCCAAATACCCTACTTAGCTTCTTTATATTATTTCTCAAGAATCTGATAAAATCTACCTCTCAAATGGACCAGGTATGTGTTAGACCTTAGATATCTAAATGGATTTTGGGAACACACTTAATTGTAAGCCCCAGTATGAACAATTTATTATGATGTGGCTTTTCTCTGTACTTGCTATCATGATCACTGAAAATATTAATGCTATATTAAAGTGTGGTGAAGAAGTCAGATGATGCCCAGCTCTCAGAAGAATAGCATCTGGGATCTAAAAGGGTTGTCTTAAAGCAAGCAACCTTCTAATGGAGGTGTCAGCTATGTCCATAAAGAAGGAGCACACCAGCCTGTGGGATCCGGGGTGTGTTAATAAAATGTATAAGTAGAGAGATTTGTATTAAAGCCTAAATTCTGTGCACCTGATTTGGAGAAGGCTATGGATGACATTGGAAGCCCAAGTTCCATTTCCAAAGTCCTCATATGGATTGAGACTCTTGAATCCTTTCTGACCATTGACCTGGGATATGAGTATTCTCGCCTTCAGAACGAGTACATAGAAAAGTGAATATCTCCTTCCTTTGATCAGACCAAAGAGGAATTGTTTCCTTTGGGACTTATGTAGGTGTTTCCTTGATAGAAGTCACAGGCGTGAGTCATGAGCTGCTTCAGGGAAGCAGCTGGACCAGGATTGTATGCTTCTCTTGCTGTGTCCCAATCACAACACTGCTTCGATTTCAGGAATTTCACTAGTAACTATGGTGTATAAATCTGCTACCAAGCGTGTTTATGTGACTCTTTTCTCTGACTTCCCATGTCCTTTTCAAAGATAGATATCACCGAAAAACCTTTGGATACCATTATGACCTAATGTTAATGATATCCCTTGTCCAGATGATAAGTCTCTGAAGTTTTTCTGTCCTTGCTCTGTTTAAGAGTTAATAAATATTTGCTTTAAAAAAAGACTGATAAGATTCAAAGCTGTGTCCTTAGCCACCCTTCATATCTAGGAACGAACTTAGAATAATCAATCATTTAAGATTAAAAGGACAGCATTTGTCCAAGGACAAAGTGCAGTAGGTTAAGAAAGAAGGAGGAATGGAACAGGAAACATAAGCAGAAAGTGGCATGAGTGATGATATATTGAGGGGGTCATGATATATAAGTGAGACAAAGGATGTATGAATTGTTGAATGTAAAACTATCTGCTCTGTAAACCTTCACATAATTTACAATAAAAGCTTTTTAAAAATGTGCTTAAATTCGTGAATGGTGAACTTATTTATTCCATAGCCTTTTCCTCTAAATCAGTTTAAACAAACAAATAAAAGCACAAAATAAGAGGGTTTGGCCTGGAGTATTTCCTTTGGACTCAGAGTCCCTTTGCTAAGACTCTCCGAGACCCAGAAGAGAAAGCACTGAGACAATGAGAAATGGTGGCGAGCCCAGGGGCAGCAGGAATCATGAAACTGACGGATGGCTTCAGTTGCTTTACTGGCTTGAAGAGAAAGAACTGAGTGCCTTCAGGCAGGCTTGTTTACAGTCTCGGCCCCTCTGAGACTACTGGCCACCATAGGAGAGTTGTAACACTTGCCCGAGCTAGGCTGAGACCAATGAGGCCAGGCAGTAGAGGCTTGATGTCAGAGATATTGAATGAATCAGAGTTGAAATGTGGCCACCTTCTGCTTCCCAGGAACCAGTATTGTGCTGATCCTTACTCTGTCCTCCTGATTCTTGATATTGTCTTACAGATTTCGTCAGTTTGTTCAAAAACTTGGTGACCTGGAGCTAAGAGCCTGCATTTCTTCACAAGAGCATTTCCCCAGGGGACTCAGCCTCTAGGCTAGATACACCAAGGATGATTACAGATCAATCATCTATGTGGTCAAAGGGTTTTGGTCCATCCAGGTGGGCCATTGGTCCAAGGCTAAAGTTGGGTTTCCCTCACATTACCCCGGGCATTAACAGCTGCACATGGTATGGCTCACACATAGAGCTGGACCCAGTGCTCAGTTATTTATATATAATAGTTCACTGGAAGCTGACATTTATTTGAAGTGAAAGCTAAAAAGTTTAAGGAAACTACTTATTCTCTTGGTGCTCCAATTGGCCTGCAAAACAGCCTACTTGCTGGCTTCATGGATGAAAGGATTGACTGATCAATTGTCCCATTAAGAAAGTCCAGAATAGCTGACTACAAGTCCAGCAGATAGATGGCTTGTCTCCCCTAGTGGGGTCAACTTGTCTCTACAGCCCAGATCTGTTTACAGTGCCTGGAAACTTTCTCCCCACGTACAGAGAAGGGTATGAGAGCCCCCAGAGGTTTTAATTCAGCCAAGAAGACTCTATCCTCCACTAGTGCCGCTGCTGGGTATGCTAGCCTGCTGTGAGAGCTTCTCCAATAGAGTGACAATGGAGTTCCAGAACGACGGAAAGAATTAGTAATGTTCCTGAGAGTACAGGATGGAAAAAGCATTCCAGGTGGTCCGAACAATATGTACAAAGACTCAGAGGGAGAGGACCTTGCACATCTGGGTGGTCTCTGTATATTGGAAAAGTTTTGCACCATGGCTGAGCCAGCTGCTTCTACCCTTCACTTCTTGATATTTAACCTCTCTGTATGTCAGTTTCATTGTTGGTAAGTGATGACAGTAGAAGTGTTTGCCACATAGGGGAGATGTGAAGCTTAAATAAAGGAATGTTTAAAATACTTAGAATATTGTTCAGTATGCTCAAGTTTCTTATCATGTGTTATCCATTATGACTATCCCTATCTTATTATAATCATGACTGGAAGACAAGTTACGTGATACTTGTACTGCATTCTTGTGTTCCATGGCATCATGTTACATGTGTATAAGCATGCATGTACTCAAGCGTTGCATGCTTGTGCTGCATGGTCTTTTTTGGTGTGCGTGTTCAGGGTATATGATGAGAAGGGATGCAAAGAGATGATCTATTTTAAGTAGGTGTTAGATTCTGAAGAGGTGAAGGATTGTCCTTGGCTGTCTTCAGGGTTTAAATTTGACTCTAAAAACATCGAGAAGTCACTGACCCTTTCAAACAGGCAAATGTGTTTAAGAGAGTTTCCTGCAGTAATGGTTTAGAGGGTGCACTAGAAGGAAAACGTCTGGAGAAAGGGAGACAAGTGAGGGAGGAAGATTGGAGAGTGGTACAGATTTTGAGTCACCTCATCTTGATAGGTCAATGTGAGGAGGTAAGGGTGTGTGTAGTATGACTCGTTTTCTCTTTGAGTCTACCTGCTAGGAGAGAAGAGACGATTCTGTAAGGGCAGAGGGCTGGAGTGACATATGAAGAACTGTATCTTCAGTTAGGGGCCAACTTAGGAGCAATGTTCAGCAAGTGGTGGTCCTGTGGGATGGGTGTGGAGGTTAGCAGTGGGGTGAGGAGGGACTAGGAAGATGCGCCAACATCTGAAGCTATCATCAAGAATTTCAACTAAGGGAAACTGTGCTCTCCAGGGAATATTTGGGCAATGTCTCAACAGCTTGATTGTCATGATTAGCAGGTGCTACTGGTGTTTAGTTGCTAGAGGCCAAGGATGTTGCTGAAAATCCTTTTAGTACACAGGACAGCCCCCACAAAAGGAAGTATCCAGCCCATGGTGTCAATAGTTACAGAGTGAAAAGAAGAGTCCCATAGATAGATGGAACTTTGAGGAACACCATCATCTATGGAATACAAGGAGTCTAAATATCTCATCCTTACCAGAAGCAATTCTGACACCCAGGGGTGGTTACTTGCCCTCTACGATCAAAAGCCAAGTCCATTACTGATGAGTCACTCCTATCAAAATGACCCCACGTGTCACATTAAAACTGCTCTGTAGGGTTTCTTAGAGGTAACCATTGTAGAAGCAGACCACAAGGTCTTACTTGAATGGTGCCATTGGAAAGTCAAAATCAAAGTCATTGCCATCAAGCCAATTCTCACTCATGGCAATCCCATGTGTTATGGAGTAGAACTGCTCAAGTTTCTGTCACTCATCTTTATGGCAGCAGAGTACAAGGTTTTCTTCCATGCTTGATGAGTTAGAACCATTAGCCTTTAGGCTAGCAGTCAAGCACAAACCATTAACTCCATATAGGAATCTCTGCTGTAATCTACAAACACTGACATGCCTATCTGTATTAAAATGCTCATTGCTTATATGTGAATAGGAAGCACAAAGTGCTTTTCCTTTAAGTAGATTCAAAGATTCATGAAGCTAGGGGACCTGTCTTCCTTCTTTTACTTGTTCATATGGTATTCAGTTGACATTCTGGCACATCTGCACGCCTTCTTTTAGATCTTCCAATGATTCCTTCACCATCAGCACTAGCTCAACCCCACTTCACACATCCTGTCCACCAACAGCCAAGATTTAATTCACATCTCCCCTGTCCACAACAGCAGTCTGAATTCAACTCCACATCTCACCACCTTCCCACCACCAAATTAAGTTCACCCCCGGTCTCACTACCACCCCATCAACAGATTCAATTCAACTTCACATCTTATTACCTTGCCACCATGAGCCCAAGTTCAACTTTACATCCCCTCTGCAGCCAACCATCAGCCCAGGGTTAACCCTGCACCTCCCTATCACCCCATCACCACTCCAGATTACTCCATATCTCCACCCCACCCACAATGACCCTGAGTTCTACCCCATATCTCACTACCACCAATCACCACCTCAGGTTCAACCATATATATCACTACTTCCCATCCACTAACCCAGTTCAACCCCACATCACACAACCTTACTACCACCCAGGAGTTGAACCACTTATTTCCTCATACCTCCACTACCAGTACAAGCTTAATCACATCTCTCCTCACCACCACCTTGGTTTAACATTTTAGCACCCCAAAAACAGCAACTCAGTTTCAATTTCACATTTATCCATCACCCAACCGATCACCAACCTGGACCCCACCCTACATCTACTCATATCACCATCACAAGTCTGAGTTATCCCACACCTCCCTTAAACCCCCACAGCACCACAGGTTCAATCCCATACCTTGTCATCTCTACCCCACATGTCACCACCTCATACCACCAGCCTGGATTCAATCCCACATCTCCTCAACCTCCACAGCCATCCTGGGATTCCAGCACCTCTAAACCACCAGTCTGGGTTTAATGCCACATTTTGCTATTACCCCACCATCAGGTAGGATTCAGCCCCACATCTCACTACTTCCCCATCATCCTAGTTTCAGCTCTACATCTCTGCACACCTCCAACACCAGCCTGGGTTCAACCCCCATCTACCAAAGTTCCCACCATCATCCCAGATTCAAACTCACATCTCACTACTCCCCTTACACAGCTTGGGTTCTGTACCACGTCACACCACCTCTACGTTCCATCATCACACCATCAGGTTGTGTTCAACACCACATCTCATCATGGCCCCACCACTGCTTAGGTTCAACCATACATACATCCCTGACTCTACAACCAACCTGGTTCTTCCCCACATCTCACCACAGCCCAGATCCATTCCCTATATGCTCCCAACCCCACCATCTAGAAGCCCAGGTTTTAGCCAATATTTCACTTCTCTTCACACCATCTGGGGCTCAACTAATATCTCATCACCAAGTCATTACTGGTCCAGGTTCACCTCATGTCCCCAAGTCCTCATCTTCAACCAAATTTACACCATCTCTCATTAAGACCCTGATCAGGTCAGGTCCAACCCCACATATTCCTTCCTGCCTAAGACCAGCATAGGTTTAGCCTCATATCTCATCAGCTCTCTACCTCCAATCTTGGTTCAACTCCAAACCTCCCAAGACCCACACCCTCAAGTTCAACCTGACAGCTCCTCACCTTCCCATTACTATCCCAGGTTTGACCTCAAATTTTACCATCTCTGACCACCATTCTGGGCACAACTGTACATCTCCTTATCTCTCCATCTCCCCCCTCCCTACTTCCACACCACCAGCCTAGGTTCAACCCCACATCTCACATTCCCTTCCAACATTTTGGGTTTAAGCCAATATTCACTAACTTCTCATTGCCAGCCTGGACTGCAGCCACATTTTTTTCATCTCCCCACTCTAGCCTGTGTTCAACCCATACCTCGGCACCTCTTCACAACCAGTCCTTGTTCAACCCAACATCTCCTATATCCCCCCCACCAGCTTGGGTTGAAATCCACATTTTACCATCTGCCCACCATCATCCTGATTCCAATCCACTTGTCACCACTTCCCCATCATCAATCCTACATGTCCCACCATAACCATCATTGGTCCAGTTCAAGCTCACATTTCCCCACCTCCCCAATATTAACTCAGGGTTAGCCTACATATTCTCACGATTCCAACATTTCATTTGTTCAACCCCTCACTTATCCACCTTTTATCAAACATCCCAAATCTCACCACCTCCTGAAAACCAACCCTAATTGAACTTCACATCTCCTACATCCTCATCACTAGCCTGAATTCCACCCTATTTTTTGTCAAACCCACATCTCACTATCTTTCCATGACTAATCTGTGTTCAACCTTACATCTCCTTTCTTCCCAGCACCAAATTGGATTCAGTTCCCTAGCCCATGTGCAGCCCCATCTCCCAGTCTCCCATCCAGCAGTCCTAATTCATCTCCATCTCTCTCCATTTCCCAACAACCTGGTTTCCCTCCACCCTTTATTATCTGTCTTAGTTCAACTCAAAATCAAACTCTCACTATATCACCAGTCTGGGTCAAACTGCATCTTCAGAATACCAGCTCAAGTTTAATCCCACATCTCCCTATCTTCTTCTCTATGCCATACCAGGTTCTACCCCACAGCTCACTATCTCTGAGTACTAGCCTGGGTACAACCACACATATCACCACCTCCCAACCACCAGCCTGAGTTCAATCCAACATATCCCTACTTCTCCATCATTTGATTCAGCCCCAGATCTCATCATCTCCCACTCATCAACCTGATTTCAAACCTACATTTTCCCACCCTGCAACCACAGCCCAGGTTCAGCCCCTGCATATTCTAATGACCTAGCTGCCACCTAACTACCTGTGTTAGTCCAGGTAGACTAGAGGAACAAATTTCAAAGTCATGCATATGGATACAAGGAATGGGTTTATATTCAAGGGGAACAGACATTGAGAAAACATCCCAGCCCAGTCCAGCTCAAAGTCACAAGTCCGATATTAACCCATATGTCCAAAATCAGTCCAAAAGTCTCCTTCTGACTCACGAAGTCACAGGTCAATGGTTACAGAGTCCTGGGACTGACAGGGGTCTCCCCACATCTCCTTGCTTCCAGGGCTCAGGGTCCATCAACAGCATCCCGTGGTGGCAGAAGCAACTCATCGCTGGAAGAGGCCTCCATGTGGCTGCCCCAGCCTCAGAGGTCCGGCTCCATCAGGGCAAAGCCGTGTGGTCTCTCCACCAGCTACTTCAGCCTCCCAGACGCTGCCATTCTGTGTTGCCTGCGATTAATCATCTCTGAAACTAACTCCCAACAACTGGGGAAGATAGCTTCTCATCTTCATGAGGGAAACATCGCAAGATTTCCCTGGAGTCTCAGGTGAAAGCCATGCCCACATAGAGGCCTCATCAGCTACTCAATGGCTATCTCCAGATTAAGAGGCTAGACTCCACCCCTATATTTCAATCATAAAATTAACATAAGCACATGACTGGCACACTACCTAACAGCCAAACTACCCTCCTTGGTTCAATTCATCATCTTGCCATCTCCCCAACACTAGCACAGGTTCAAACCCACATCTCCTCATCTCCCCAACATCAATTCCACATGTCACCACCATCCCAAACTCAACCCTATATCTCCCCAGGTCCTTACTACCACCCCTGACCCAACTACACATCTCATTATCTCTGTGCCATCCATGCCCAGATTAAACCCCACATCTTACTATCTTCCCACCACCATGTCAAGTTGAACTCTACATTTTACCATGATCAAGTCACTAGCCTGGTTTCACCCCCACATCTTTCTATCACCACCAAGCCACTAGCCCAGATTCAATCACAAATTTCCTCACACTTGACTAATAGTTCAAGTTTCAGCACACATTTCCCTTCTTCCCATCACCAGACTAGGTTCCACCCAACTTCTTACAACTCTAACACTGGCTCATGTACAACACCCCTTCTCCAAAACTGACCAGAAGTCAAGCATTCAAATCCATGTATCTGGACTTCACGACCATAGCCTGGGTTCAAGTCCATATTTCTGCCCCACCTTCAGCCCTGTTTCAACCCAACATCATACTACCACTTCACTCCAGCCCAGATTCACACTACATCTTACCATCTAGCCACAACCAGACAGGGGCCGACTCTTCAACATTATCTAATCACTAGTCTAGGTTCAACCACCTCACCACTACCAGATTGGATCCAACCTAGCAACTCATAACCAGCCTTCTAGCAGTGCAATTTGAAAGGTATACCGCCTTAGTTCTTTACTACTAACCTAGGTTCAACCTTATATCTCAACTCCCCCATATCTTAACCTCCCAAAGAGCAGCCTGATTCAACACCATACCTTCTCAAGCTCATACAATCAGCCTAGATGTATTTCCAAATCCTATTTTCCCACCATTAGCCCTGGTTTAATCCCACACTACACTACCTTTCCACCATCAGCATGGTTTCAACCCACATCTCATAAGCTTCCCACCACCAGACTGGATTCAACCCCACATCTGATCACCTTCCCTTTACCAGCATGAATTCAATCCTATATCTCTTCACCACACACCTCACATCTCACTTCTTCCTTCCCATCTGTTTGGGTTCAAATTCACATCTTTTAAAATTTTTAAATCATTTTATTGAGGGATCTTACAGGTTTTATAACAATCCATAAATCAATTATATTAAGAAAATGTGTACATATGTTGCCATCATCATTGTCAAAACATTCTTAATTCCTCAGCTCCGCATTACTGCAACACCTCCTGGTTGAATGGACATGGCCAGGTTTTCATTATCTTTAGTGCTTTCACTTGCCTGATGTCCCAGTTTATTGCTGATCTCATGAAAAACCAAGTTTGAGAGAAAGAAAATACAATTTGCTTATGTTTATAGAGATGTTTATGCTAAAAAGGTGGCAATTGTTTTAAGGCAAGGATAGATATTTTAGGAGTTCTGTGAGTGATTTTTTTTCCACTTCCAAGTGACCCTATAAATATTCTGTCTCGCTTGACCCTCTGTTGGGATTGATGAAAGAAACTTGGATTGAAACATTGATGGTCTCTCATTGCTGCTCCTCATAAATTTGTCAGAGACACAGGGACAACACACTTACTTGGATAGATGAATGATGTGGTGAGCTGGAGATGAACACATTGTCTAAGATAGATTTTTGAATTCTTCAGCAACTGCTGTGGACTTGAATGCACTCTAAGCCGATCACATGTCCCCCATTATTAAAGGTTATCTCTTTCCAGGTGTCACAACATCAGATCAGAAACAGTTACAATGCTGGGCACCTCCAGGCACAGGCAGCTGAAGGCTTTGCTCAGCTTTACATAATCTGTCACAATTAAGCAAGACCTGGGCTCCTGTAACCTAGTCCCACTAACGGCCTGAGGGAGGAGTTGAGATGTGCTGGGTGAGTGGAAGTGGTAAACCCTGTGCTTATTTAGGGTCCTCAGTCACTTGCATTTCTTTCCTAAGTGAGTGTATAACATTCCACCCCTGAAATGACATGAATGTTTGAATCTAGGGAGCTTATACTCGCTTCTCTAAAGCGAGTAGGTTGGGAAATCTCTCTTATGGCTATGTCAGCAATGGAAGAATAAAAAAAATGGAGTGACTCTTATCACAAAGCACAAGTCAGGACCTGAGAAGGCTGAGCAGAGCTTCAGCTGCAGTGAGAGGCTGAGTCAGAGAAGCCCCAAGTCACCTGAGCCCTTACCAAGCAAACACCCTTACTCTCTGAGGAGTGTGCTTACTCTTACCAAACTCAAAAGACATTGCTTTTCAAATTAAAACAAAAATATTGATTTTGTGTGTCTTCATGGATACACAGGACAAGAGAGGGATTGATATATAAAAGAGGGGGGAGGAGAAGTTAGCATGACATGCCTGTTGCACACTTAGGGCGTTTTGCAGATAGATTTCCAAAGCAATACTAATAGCAAACACGTGAGGTATCTATATTTGCTCTTATTTATTGATGAAGAAACCTAACTTTGCAAGAAATAAGTCACTATCCCAGAGTCATTCCGAAAATCATATTGAAGCAAGAGCCTGCTGCTTTCCAGAGCTGGGCCTAATAACTCTGTTTTTCGGTAGTATTTAGGAAGGAAGACTGATCAGGAGTTCTTTCCCCCTAATCTCTCTCTATTCATTTGTTCTTTCATTCATTCATTGACTCATTCATTCATACAATCACTCATTTAAAAATTTATTCATCCATCAATTTGTTCAATCACCCATTTGCAGGCATTCATCTCCCCACCTGCTCATTCATCCAATCATCTGTCTATCCATAAATACTTACTGAGTCACTATTCTGTGCCAGGTCCTGTTCTAGGACCTGGGGACACTGCAATGAACAAAACTAAAACATTTCTCCTTATGGAACACAGGGTAGATGAACAATAAATAAAACATTATATTGGGAACTATGATCTTACTAATATTGCATTATTTTGATCTACAAAAATTTCATAAACTTCAATATAGTAAGAAAAATATCCACATGGTAATAGGTGATATGAAAGGGAGTTAGGAGACTAGAATTAGAAGACAATGTTTTTCTAACATGCTTTTTCAGTCCTAAAATTAATCCTCTTGAAGAAGAAGTCTCAAATACTTCCCTCATCACTCAAAGCCAGTTCCATCTCTGTCTCTCGGCCAAATGCTTGCTGCAAACACAGTGGTTTTGTCTTCCAGGCTCTGGGCTCCACAGAACTCAAAGTCCTTCATTTTTCTGCTGTCTTCCAGGCCCAGCTGGACGAACAGGCCTCAGACCTATCTTCCAAACCTCCCCTGTCAGACAGTTTTAATTGCTCCCTTTTCTGTAGTCACACACCACTTTATTAGAGCACTTAGGCCCATGCTTCTCTTCAGAAGACCCTGTGATTTATTCATGTGCTTTATTAATGGCCATATTCCCAGTGGCAGTGCAGGTCTGGCATTGCAGCAAGGACTCAGGCCAGGTCTGGTGAGAGAAAGAAGGATTGATAGATGGCTGTAAGGGAGAAATTCTCAATGAGAGGGACAGGGAGTAGAATTTCAGAAAAGGCCCTGTTTTCAGGGAACATGTCTAGGGAAGTGAACATTGGGTGGGGGCCACTGCCAGGGAAGAGGAGAACCCTCTCTCTCCTGCCCCTCCCTTCCCATTTCCTTCATCCCCCTCATCACACACAGGTTCTTCCTCCTTTTCTTCAGCCACACTGAACTTTCTACTTCTCCCACTTACCACGCTTTTCCTATTGCCTCCTTCCTATTTCTATTTCCTGGAGATGTGTGGTTCCATTCCCTGCCTCCCCATAGAGATACCTCCTAGCTGCAATAGGGGAAGCCATTCTCTGGGACTGGGAAGTTTGGCCTGGACCAGCACCCAGCTTGTTCTGCACCATGCTTACTCCTGGGGTAATATAAAGTTCTAAGATGGAGTTAATGGTTTTGGATCAGACTATCTGTTTGAGGAGTCCCTGGGTGGTGCAAAGGGTTAATACGCTCACCTAACTGAAAGTTGGAGTTCATCCAGAATTGCCTTAGAAGGAAATCATGCCAATCTGTTTCTGAAAGATCAGCCATTGAAAACCGCTTGGAGGACTCATTTAATTTTGACACAAACAAGGTGGCCGGGAGTCAGAGTCAACAAGGCAGTGAATGGTACTAGTCTGTTTTAGATGATGCCTATGAGCTTGAGCAAGTTCAATGTCTTTTCTGTAATTCCCCAGGTATTTACTCTACAAAGTGGGGAGAATGACTGTCCTGGTCTCCTACAGGGTTGGGAGTCTTGTAGACATCAAGTCACACCTAGTGTGGGCACATAGTAGGTATTCGGCACAAAGTGAGGATACTTTAGACTTGCTCCCTCCTCTAATCTTCCTGTTCAGCACAGTGCCTGGCACACAGTAGGAGCCAGCAATAGCAGTTGAGTAAAGGTTACAGGAAGAGGCAGAGTGGACAGAGACTTGGGGCTGAGCAGAGAGAGGGCCAGTATGATAGCACTACTGAGAGATCCTGCTTGCGGGGGACCTAAGGGCTTGAAAGGGAGAGTTTTGTGTGAAGAGTACCAATTTCCACCCTTTCCACACTGAAGAGTGACTCTGTCCATCTGAGAGCAAGGTTGCCAGAGAAACCACAGATGCCAGGAGTCTGTATTTGGCCTCTTGCCGAAATGCTTTTCTCTATGAGATTATATATTCCAGGCCACATCCCTGCCATCAACACTTCCTCCCTTACTTTACCCCTTTTCTTACTCTTCCATCATAAAAATCTCCAGAAACAGGTTTTGTTCAAAGTGAATGAGGCAATAAATTCTCTGTTTCTGACAGGCTGACAAGAGAGATAAATTCTGTAATGGGAGACACAGCCTGCTCTCTTGCCCTGTGGAGCTGTGACTGCTGTTAATGTCTGTCCAGGGAAGAGAGGGTGGCCTGAGGGAGAATGAATCCCCTGGGCCGGTTTGGGAGCCTCATTTCAGATGGGCAACCACTGAGCACAGGTGGTATGCATGTCATATCAATTTTCCCAGAACCAGTGTCAGGGCTTCTGGTTTGGTGACTTGTCTAACTGACAAGCTGTGAGATCTCATATATTCATTCATTCATTTAATCATTTATTCACTCATTCATTCCCCACTCACTCACCTATCCATCAATTCCTTCTGCAGTCTCTTTGCATAGAGGAGGAGTACCTAATTTCCCTCAGTGTCACCTTCTTTAAGAAATGTTCCCATAAAGGGACAGAAATATTTGCAATTGTGATCATAGCAAGAGGTCGATTTCCCTGGTAAATAAAAAATTGCTATAAATCATTTTATAAATAGCTCAGTAGGAAGACAATGCCATGATATGAGCAAACAGCTCACACAAAGGAGAATCCTAATTTCTTTGAAAACCTATGATGGGGGCCTAAACTCTCCCCTTTATGCTGAGGGGAGCTTCAAAAGTTCGCTGAAAAATTCATTATTTTTCAATACCATTTTTTTCCTGTGAACTTCTGAAATGCTTTCATAAATGGAAATGTCTTCAAATGCCATCTTCCCTCTTCTAGCCCCCTGAGTTTGATCAAAACAGTGTTGAAGAGGGTGAAAGAAACAGGCACTGTTAGATATTGCTGGGGGTTGGAGTGAGTGTGAGGTGCCACCAGTTATGTGGAGGTCAGTATGACAATCCTACGAACACTGATTTGGCAATATTGTACAACTCTATCTATGATTGCTGGTGGTGTTGTCTGGTAAGCATTGATGGTTCAAAACTACCAGCCACTCAATATGATTAAGATAACCCAAAGGATTTTTACAACCCTTATATGGTCTCTATGAGTTGAAATCCATTTGATGGCAGTGGGTTTAGTTTGGGGGTTTGGAACTCAACACTACTTATATACATAACCTCTACCTGCAAATCTGCTTCTAAAAAGTTATGCCATCATTAAAGTGCAAAACAGCATATGGACAATTCATGGAAGTATTCTCCATATCACCAATAATTGAAAACAGTCTAATTATCCCACCAGGTGCATGGGTGAAATAATTGATGATGAATTTGTGTAATTGACTATGCAGTTATTTAAAAAGTAATCACTAACCATTCTGAGGGAGAAAAGACCGTAAAAATTTATAGTCTCAGAAACCCAAAAGGGATATTTCTATAGGTTTGTATGAGTTGGAATCAACTAAATGGCAGTAAGTTGAGTGTTTTGGCACTGTATGTCCTATTCAAATAATAAATATCATTAACATTTTAAAAAAGAGTCAGAGAAGCTTTCCTTAACTCTCTTACTTAAGACCAGAGGGCTGGAATCTGAGCAAAAATGGACTAAGGGTCTGCAGGCATGAGGGTTTGAGCGCAGAGAGAGTAATCTGCACACCTTGGCACTGGATGTGGTTGGAACAGCTTGGCAAAAATGGACCTGGATATCTGGCATCAAAGAACAAAAAAATCATATCATTGAGAATGAGAGGGAGTGTGGAGTGGGGACACAAATTCCATCTGTAGGCAACTTACAGAAGAGTTGGGGGAGGAGTGGAATCAGTTAGGGTGGAGTATAGCAATGATGAAACATACAACTCTTATGCTTCCTCTCGTGCACCTCCCCTCCATCCTGACCCCAATTCTACCTTACAAATCCGGCTAGATCAGAGGATGTACACTGGTACAGATAGGAGCTGGAAATATAGGAAATACAGGACAGATGTACCCTTTAGGACCGGTGGTGAGAGTGGCAATACTGGGAGGGTGAAGGAAAGGTGAGGTAAAAAGGGGGAATTGATCACCAGGCACTACATATAACCTCCTGCCTGGGGGATGGACAGCAGAAAGGTGGGTGAAGGGAGATGTTGGCCAATGTAAGCTATGACAAAATAATAATAATTTATCAATTATCAAGATGGGGCATGGATGTAGGGGAAAATTGAGGAGCTGATACCAAGGGCTCAAGTAGAAATAAAATGCTTTGAGAATGATGAGGGCAACAAATGTACAAATGTGCTGGACACAATAGATGGATGTATGGATTGTGACAAGAGTTGTATGAGCTTACAATAAAATAATTAAAAAAGAAGAAGAAGGTACTTGGAGAGAAACACAAGGGATGGCTTAAGATAGATTTACATATCATAAGTAAAGAGTGTTAACTGTATTACAATGAGGAATCATTAAAAGGCTTCAAGCAGGAATGGAGCATTGTCAGGTTATATTTTAGAGAAATGTGTTTTAAAAGGCATAGATTTAGAAAGAATGGGCTTGACTCTCTCCTGCATGCAGGTATTTCCTGCATGCACTCATTCATGTTTTGTAAATTAAGATAATTTTATAGAAGGCTAATATAGATATTATAACTCTCCATAAATCATTTATATCATGCAAACTTATACATATATTGTCGTCATTTTCAAAGCATTATTTTCATACTTGAGCCCTTATTAGCAGCTCCTCTTTTCTCTCTAACCCCCACCTCCACCCTCCTACCCTGGTGAATCCCTCGTAAGTTATATATATTCATATCTCACACCATCCGCTCTATCCTTTCACCCTTGTTTCTGTTGTTCATTCCTTTTGGGGGAGTGGGAGGAGAGGTCATACATCTATCACCGCTATCAATTCCCCTTTCTCCCCCTTACTTTCTCCTCTCTCCCTTCCCTCATTGTGTCACTATTCCCATTACTGTTTCTGAGGGGTTTATCTGTCCTGGCTTCTGTGTCAAAACTCTGGTCTATCAAGCTTGTGAGATAGAAGTGGGGTAATGATAATGGGAAGGGGAGGAAATATTAAAGGAATGTTCTGTGTTACTTTGGTGCCAAACTGCACCCTGACTGAATTGTCCCTTCCATGTGACCCTTCTGTGAAGGGATGTCCAATTGTCTACAGATGAGATTTGGGTCTCCACTCTGACCCCTCTCCTTCACTTTGATATAATTGTTGGTTTTTGATCTTCGGATACCTGATCCTGTAGACACCTTTCACTCACACAGGCTGATGTGCTTTTTCCATGTGGGCTTTGTTGCTTCCCTGCTAAATGGTTGCTGGATTAATGTCAAGATTTTTGGACCCCAGGCACTGTATTTTGTAATAGCCAGAAGCCATCAATTTTGTTCACCATGTTTGCTTATGTACCCATTTTGTTGGGAAGATGAGTATCACACAGTGCCAAGTTATTAAAATGAAGTGTTCTTGTGTTGAGGGAAAACTTAGGTAGAGCTAAAGTCCCTCTGGTACCTTAATATTTTAACATTCAAATATATGTACATATCCGGAATTGTGCCCGATCCACCTCCACCACACCAGGACAAAACACTAAGGGTATGCAACATGGCAACAAAGGAGCAAAGCAATGACATCCCCAGCGAATACCAAAAATAGACTTTGGGGCCTGGGTGTGGCACCACATCAGATTCAACTGGAGAACACTCCCAAGGTCAAAAAGCAAACTATTTATTAGCTTTTCTTTTTTTTAGTCATTGGTTTTGTTATTGTTGTTGCTATTTTTTTCTGTCTTGTTTTTGTGTTTATTATTGTCTCTGCATATCTATCTAGATAAGATAGGTGAGATAAACAATTGGAGGCAAAAACAATTGGACGGATGGTTTCGGGGCATATGAGAGAGAGGGAGGTAGGGGAAAGAAAGGGGCGTGTCAACAAACTTAGGGACAAGAGAACACAAGTGATCTAAAATCTAAATGGCGAGGAGGGCATAGGATGCGTGGTTGGGCTTGATCAAGATCAATGTGGCCAAGAAGAGTTACTGATACCCAAATGCAAGCTGAACATGTTAGTGGGACAAGAGGAAAGTAAAAGGAAATAGAGAAAAGAACTAGGAGGCAAAGAATATTTATAGAGGTCTAAATGTATGCATTCACACATGTAATGATATTTATATATAAAGATATGGAAATAGATCTATGTATATATATATTTATGTGTTGAGTATTAAAGTAGCATACAGACATTGGACCTCTACTCAAGTACTCTCTCAATGCCAAGAACACTTTGTTCTAATAACCTGGCATTCTGTGATAGTCACCTTCCTGACACAATCGCTGAAGACAAAATGGGTGCATAAGCAAATGTGGTGAAGAAAGCTGATGGTGCATGGGCTATCAAAAGATACAGCATCTGGGTGTCAGGGGAGTCAGCCCCTAACAAATCATCACAGGGCCAGCAGATGTTGTATGGCAATAACAAGTAAAGATTATAGTAAAGTCATAGAAAATAAGAGAGATCGAAGGGAGAATAAAATAAAGGAGCCAGGCACATTTTTCAGTAGCATGCTCACCTCAGCCCCGCTTGGTGGTCCACATGAGGATGTGGAAGGTGGGAATTGCAGGAGTGAGAGAGGGAGCAGGGAAGGAGGACAGGAGGGCAGGGGAGAGAGAAACTGGGGACCAGGAGAGAGAGAGGGCGATGGGAGAGAGAGCTCTTTATTTCTAACCAAGACTTATATATCCTTAGGGAGTGTGCAAGCTTCCTAATGACAGGTAAAGATATATGTCACAGGAAGGTGTTGTGCTATAGGAAATACAGTAATGCGAGAAGGATGATCTATGGATATAAATGCAGTAGGAAGGGAAGGGATTGGGGGTACACATGTGACAAGATGGGCAGATCCTAGATTCAGGATGGCAGCTTAACTTTAAATCTCACTGAGCAGCCACTTTTCTGGTTCTTCATGGAAAAAATTATCAGTAGTGTGTGAATCCCATCTACAGTGGTCTGATCACTGAATGCTTTCAGGGAGGATATCTCTAAGCATCTGACCTCCCATGATAAGCTGGCAAACATCTTCTAATGTTTGACATATCTTTGGGGGAGACAAAGCTGGGGTAAAGTCTTTTTATATCCCACATCTGGGGTCTTAAAGGTATGACGATAAACAAGCAGCCATCTAGCTGAGAAACAACAAAGCCCACATAGAAGATCACCAGCCTGGGTGATGAAAAGCTCTCCATGGAATTAGGTATCAGACATCAAGACCCAGAACAAAAATCATATCAATGTGAATGAGGGGGACATGGACTGGAGGATCACAAGGAAGAGACAAGCCAGTCAGGTGTAGTATAGCACTGATGAGACATACATGCTTGACACAATTGATGGAGCTATGGCTTGCGATAAGAGCTGTACGAGGCTTCAATACAATGATTTAAATTTTAAAAATACATATATATGTACATAGACCAATATCCCCTACCCTCATATATTAATATATTTACACATATACATAGTTATATTTGTACCTCTCTATAAAGTTTTTGTCTCTTATTTCCTCTATTTCATTTTACTTTCTTTCTTCCCCAATATCATGTTCACCCTTCTTTCTGTTCTCAGTAATTCCTCTCGGTTACATTACAATTGATTAAACCCCACCAGACATTCTATTCCCTCCTTGTCATGGATTTTAGATCCTTTTCTGCTCCCTTGATCCTGAGTTTGTTTACCTTCTGCTCTTTTTCCTGGTCTCTTCTCTCCCATGCCCCCCAGGAACCATCAGTCCTGTTGCTTCTTCCTTGGGATTATTTATCCTGCCTATATTATATAGATAGATATAAGTTTTTAAAAAAGTTAAGTAAATAAATAATAATAAAGGGAAAAATAAAGCCTATCAATATTTTCAGGTCTATCAGCTGACTTTTATGAATATCTTCCAACCAGGTGTGATGAAATGCCAAGTACTGCCCTGTGAGTCAGAAGTCTTATTTTGGAGAATCCTCAGGGACTTCATGACTTTGCTCCCCTTGCTGTTCTGCTGTCCTCCCTTTGTGGTTTGCTCCATCTGTGCACACATGTGTGCAAGGGAAAAGGTGGTTAACAGACCAGACACACTTCCTATACTGTCTCCAGTGTTGTGCCCTGTAGTGCTGTGGGTCAGTGAATGCACATTGTATCTCCTGTTGGGGCTGGCCCTACAGTCCTGTGCATTGGCTGTTTTGAGCAGAGATGTCATCCTCAAGTCTCAGTGGACCAGTACACTAGTTCATTTTCAATGATTCCTACAAATCACTAAACTGAACAAATTGCTATCAAGTAGACTCTGATTTATGGTGACACCATGCATTACAGAGTAGAACAGAGCTCTATGCGAATTTTTTGCCTATAACCAAAACAGATGGACAGGCCTTTCTTTTGTGATACTGCTGGGTGGCTTTAACCCCTGCAGCCTTTTATTTTATAGCCTAGCACAAACTGTACCACCTCAAGTGGAATAATTCCTGTAGGTAGGTAAAATTTTCTTGATGAATGGGGAAATGTTAAGTAGTTCATCTAAATTCTTCAATTTTCTAAGTTATGGGGCTAAGACTTGGACTCAGGCCTGTGTATCTCCATAGTCTTGTCCCTGAAGAGTTTCTCCTGTCTTGCCTTTCGTGTATGCAGCCATGTGATGTTAGGTGGGTTCACAGGTTGACTGGGATTAGGATTCTAGTGGTCACAACATGCCCCATCAGCAACGGCAAGATTTTATCCACCAGTTCCTACCAACTCCCTGCAAACTGCTTCTTTTTTTTTTTTTGTTTTAAATCACTTTATTGGGGGCCCATATGACTCATCATAATCAATACATACTTCTATTGTATGCAAACCACATTTGTACATTTGTTGCCACCATCATTCTCAAAACATCCTCCTTCTACTTAAACCCTTGGTACCAGTTCCTCATATTTTCCCTCCCTCTCTACTCTCCCTTCCTCATGAAATCTTGATAATTTACAAATTATCATTATTTTGTAATATTGTACACTGTCTGATGTGTCCCTTCACCCACTTCCCTGTTGTCTGTTACCTATATATAGATCCCTACAATTGGGTCCCCCTTTCTACTTCACCTTCCCTTCACCCTCCCAGTTTCGTCACTCTTACTACTGGTCCTGAAGGGATCATCTGTGCAGAATTCCCCATGCTTCTGGCTCCTATCCATACCAGTGTACACCCCCTGATCTAGCCAGATTTGTAAGGCAGAATTGGGGTCATGATATTGGGGTGGGGCGTGGAGGAAGCATTTAAGAACTGGAGGAAAGTTGCATATCTCATTGTTGCTCCACTGTACCTTGACTGGCTTGACTCTTCCCTGTGGCCCGTCTGTAAGGGGATGTTGCTTCACCTACAGATGGGTTTTGGGTCTCCAATCTGTACTTCCCCTCATTTATAATGATATAATGTTTAATTCTTTGATGCCTGATACCCGATTCCTTTGATTCCTCATGGTTACACAGCTTGGTGTGCTTCTTACATATGGGCTTTGTTGGCTCTGAGCTAGATAGCCACTTGTTTACTTTCAACCCTGTAAGACCCCAGACACTATATCTTTTGATAGCAGGGCACCATTAGCTTTCTTCACCACATTTGCTTGTGTACACATTTGTTGTCAGTGATGACATCAGGAAGATGGCCACACAATATTATGATTTTTAGTTCTTTGATCCCTGATAACTGATCTTTTGATACCTTGTGGTCATACAGGCTGGTGTGCTCCTTCCATGTGGGCTTTGTTGCTTCTGAGCTAGATGGCCACTTGTTTACTTTCAAGCTTTTAAAATCCCAAAAGATGCTGTATCTTTTGATAGCCGGGCACCATCAGCTTTCTTTACCACTTTTGTTTATGCACACATTTGTCTTCAGTGATTTTGTCAGGAAGGTGAGTATCATGGAATGCCAATTAATAGAACAAAGTGTTCTTGCATTGAAGAAGAACTTGAATGGAGGTTCAATGCCCATCTGCTGTCTTAATACTAGCCCTATAAGTGTATGCACATAGATCTATTTCCCCATCATCATATATGCATATATTTACCTATGTACATGCCTATATTTAGACCTCTATAAATGTCCTTTACCCCCAAGTTCTTTCCTCTATTTCCTTTTACTTTCCACTTGTCTCACTTTCATGCTCAGCCTTCATTTGGGTTTCAGTAATTTCTCTCTGTTATGTTACTCTTGATCAATCCCTATCAGGCCTCTCACACACACCTTGTCACTGATTTCGGATCACTTGTTGTTCCCTTATTCCTGGGTTGGTCAACACCACCTCCTTTCCTCCACCTCTCCATCTCCCATGTCCCTCCAGAACCATCAATCCCTTGTTTTCTCCTCCAGACTATTTATCCAGCTTATCTTATCTAGATGGGCTTGTAGAGATAATAATATGTACAACCCCCCCCCCCAAAAAGCAAAACATCATAAGTTGAAGTAACCAAAGGAAATAAAACGATGACAACAGCAACAAGAAAAAAACCCAATGCCCAGGAAAAATATATAAATAAATTAAAAATAAAAGTAATAATAAAAAAATAAAGACTTGTAAATAGTTCAAGGTCTGTTCATTGACCTCCAGGAATGTCTCCTGGTTGAGTCCAATGAATGGGGTGCCATACCTTGACCCCAAAGTATTTCCTTGGTACTCCCTGGAGAACTCCATGCTCTGCTCCCCCTGCTGCTCTGCTGCAAACCCTTAGTGTTTTGCCTTGGTGTGGTGGTGTCAGACAGGGTATAATCCCGGCCCTACTTCTTCATAGCTGTTCCTGTAGGACCTTGGATCAGTGAGGGATGCCGTGTTTCATAGTGGGGGCGGCCATATGGTCCTCTGTGTGCATTGGCTGCTGAGTGGGGATATCGACCTCACACTGCTGCCTCTTCATCCCAACTGGGAGCACAAGCTACATTCCAAACTAGCCCATTTCCATGGATTGGATTCCTACTCTTAATGAACCTCTAGAGGGTTTCCAAGACTTTATGGGAGCAAACAACTTCACATTTTTCCTTTGGCGGGTCCAGTGGCTTTGACCTGCAGCTGTCAGCAGTCCAACACCTAATTCATAGTCCCATGTGGGCTCTTTGCAGGCTAGCCCTTGTTAGGTGCTATTAAGTTGCTTTCTGTTACGCATAGTGTGTAACAACAAAACGTTGTCCAGACCTGCACTGCTCTCACAATTGTGATTTTGTTTGGACCCTTTGTTGCAAACCCTGTGTCAACCCAGCTGATTGAGGGCCTTCCTCTTTTTTTACTGACCTCGTTTAGCCAAACATGGTGTGTTTCTCTAGGAATTGAGCTTTCCTGATAACATGTCTTAAGATTGTAAGATAAAGTCTTGTCATCTTCACTTTTAAGGAGCATTCTGAATGTACTTCTTTCAAGATAGACCTGCTTGTTCTTCAGGTAGTCTATAATACTTTTTGTATTCTTTTCCAACACCATAATTGAAATTCATCAATTCATTTCTGCTTTTTCTTAGGCTATGTAAATCTCGGGAATTACATCAGAAGACAAGCAGCACACTTTTTAAAGACCAGTTTCTTTTTCCGTCATCAAATTAAAGTTCAAATAGAGGCAGCCCTTTGGCCAACAGTAACAGGAAGGACCAGAAGGAGGATCTCCTTGGATAGGGTCCGGAAGAGATCCATTTGGCTTTCATTATGCTGAGACTCCGAAATTTCACGATCATTTGGTTTGCATTTTCCTGTCACTCCTCAGCATTCAAGGAGGATGTCTGCTATTCCCATTTTATAAATGTAAATACTGAGATTTAAAGAGGCAACAGCTCCCCTAAATCTGTCTGGTTTGTTAATTGTGCGACCTAGTCTTAAAAGTCAGTTTCTTTTCTTGCCATCAGTCTGGATTTATTTGATTTCTATGAAACAAATGCTAAGTGGCTTGCAATTTCTTTCACAGATGTTAAGTAAAGAGCACGCTGCCTTCTGGCTGTAAGGCTCATGCGTTACTTGTTTTTTGTCCACTGTTTTGGGCTGACCAGATGTTGGACCCCGAGGTAAAGTGGGTACCCCTGGAGGCTGGACCTGGGTAGCCAGGGAGAGACAATGGCTGAAGAACAGGGCCTTGTTTGGGCCTCTGCTGTGAAGGCTAACCATTGGCCAGTTTAATCAGGAACTGGGGAGGGGTGCATGAGGAAAAGAACGATGCATTGTGTTGCAGGGAGCTGATGAGGTCAGTGGAGGATGGGGGTTGGGAGAGGTCTGTGAAAGGAAGAGAGGACACTCTACTCTGTCTAGATCTGTGGAAGCCCAGATTCCCAGGATAAGCCATTTCTGGACGATGCCCACGGAAAGACAAGTAATAGCATTGCCATCCCTTGACTTTGCGCCCCTCTTGAGTATGTGAGAAAAGTCTCAAGACTCCCTCTAAGTTCCATGAGTTGTCCCGAGGAGTCTCCTTAAAGCTTAATGCCAGTTTACTCTCAACCTCATTTTATCGCTAACTTGCTCTGTGATCCTGGGTACCATAAAAATGAATTCACTGTCACCAAGTCAATTCCAAAACACGGCAACCCTTAGGACAGGGTTGAACTGCCCCTGTGGGTTTCTGAGACTGTAAGCCTACAGGTGAGTGGAAAGCCTCATTTTCCTCTGGAGGAGCACTTGGTAGTTTTAAACCATCGATCGAGTGGATTGCAGTCCAATGAAGAACCACTTCCACTGCCTTGAGCAAGTCTCATCACATTTCTGAGCTTTGTTTTAGTGCCATCTGCAAGATCGGAATAAATAAGATTTGTTTTTCTCATTGACACAGTGTTTTTGAAAGATTCGACTGGAGAAATGCATGAGATGCAGTTCAAAAACTGTCAAGCACCATACAAATGTGTGCAATGCCAATTGATAATAAGCTGAACTCTCTGCCACTATTGACCTTACCTTTTCTAACTCAACTGCTCCCCCTCACCTGCTTCACACCAAGACCTGCGTCTTTCTTTCTTCAGATGAGAGGAGGGTTACCTTGATTTTATTTCATTTTCTACTGAAAATTCCTAATTTTATTTGAAACACCAGAAGTAGAACAGGCTTATTGTAGACCATTCAGGAGATTAACAATACTGAAGAAAAAAAATTAAAATTTCCTCTTGATATTAAATCAAGGAAATTCAAGAAATCAAGGATTTCTCTTCTTTGGGTAGTGCAAATGTTAAGCAAATGTTTTGGAATTGACTTGGTGACAGTGAATTCATTTTTATGGTACTCAGCATCACAGAGCAAGTTAGTGATAAAACGATGTTGACAGTAAACTGGCTTTCGGCTTTAAGAAGACTCCTCAAGACAACTCTAAAATCAGCTGAAGCATTGGTGGTTTGAAACTATCCAGAGGTCTCTGAGAAGATGGGTCTGGCCTTAACAGCCTTGACTGTCTGATGCAGTAGTTCTGGTCTGCGCAGGTGGCATTGCTATGAGTCAAAGCTGACTTGCTGGCAATAACGACATGTCTCTTCTTTGGCTTTGGTTTCTCACTCTAGGCACTAGATCTAGACCGACCAAAAGAGAGATCTGCAGAGCCAGCCCCAGTCCTAACTTCATGGACCTCCTTCCCAGAAGAATGCATTACAGAGTACAGCACAGAAGCTACCGAACTAGGGCAGGGGGGCTGGTCCACTCAGAACATATAGGAGCAAGCTAAGGAAAGGAGAGAGAAAGAAAAAGTGTAATGCACCCTGGCCCACCAAGCCCAGAGGACAATATTCCTGCTTAGAACAGCCCATGCACAGAGAGGAACCGTAGGGTTGGCCCTATCACAAGATGCAGTGTCCCGTCACTGACCCATCATGCTCGGGGGACAACACTGGAGGCACAGAACAGGATTGTGCCCAATCTGACCCACCACACTGGGAGGAGAAACAAAGGGCATGCAACAGAGCAGCACGGGGACAAAGCAATGACGTTCCCAAAGAATCCTAGAAATAGACTGAGGGGCTGGGGCATGGCACCTCATCAGACTCCAGCAGAAAACATTGATAAAGGTCAATGTACCTAGAACTATTCTTTTTCGTTTGTTTTTTTTTCATGCCTTTCTATATAAGATATGTAGGATAAACAATGCTGAGGAGGAAACAATTGGACTGACTGTTCTGGGAGACATGGGAGAGGGGGATGTGGGAAAGGAAGAGGGAAGCCAGTAAACCCAGGGACAAGAGAACAAGTGATCTAAAATTTATGGCAAGGATACTGATCAAATGTAGTAGAACCAGTGGAATTAATGAAAGTTGAATGAAGGTCAAACATGATAGTGGGAGAAGAGGAAGGTAACAGGACATAGAGGAAAGAGCTAGGAGGCAAACGCCATTTATAGAGGTAGAGGCATATATATTTATATGTAATGATAGGGACATAGACTTATTTGCATATATTATTAAGGTAGCAAATAGACGTTGGACCTCTACTCCAGTACTCCCTCAGAGCAAAGCACTTTGTTCTAAAAACCTGGCATTCTGTGATGTTCACTTTCCTGACACGGTCTCAAAATGGGTGCATAAGCAAAGGCACCTGAATATCAGAGGATATAGCAGCTGAGGTCTTAAAGGCTCGAAGTTAAACAAGTGGCCATCTAGCTGAGAAGTAATATGGAAGAAGCACACCAGCCTTTGTCATCACGGGGTGTCAATGGAATCAAGTATCAAACATCAGAAGTCCCAGAACAATCATATTGATGTGAACAAGGGGAGGGTTGGCAGAGTGGAGACCCAAAGTCCATCTGTAGACCATTGAACATCCCCTCACAGAAGGGTTACAAGGAAGCGATGAACCAGCCAGGTGCAATATTGCACCAATGAAATAGATAACTTTCTTCTAGTTCTTGAATACCTCCCTTACCCCCTCCCCCCACCAGACACACTCTCATGACCCCAATTCTACTTTACAAATCCTGATAGAATAGCACATGTACACTGGTACAAATAAGAACTCTGACCAGCTCTGACATGGAATCTGGACAGATACCCCCCCCCCCCGCTGCCCCTCAGGAACAATAATGCAAGTAGCAATACAGAGGGTAGGGGGAAGGTTGGGGTAGAAAGAGGGAACCAAGTACAATGATCAACATATAACAACTCCCCACGCAAGGGAGACAAAAAAGCAGAAATATGGGCGAAGGGACACAGCAGTTGGTGAAAGAGATGAAAATACTAATACTTTATAAATTATCAAGGTTTCATGAGGGAGGGAGGGTGGAAGAGGAAGGAAAACAAATGAGGAGCTGACACCAAGGGCTCCAGTAGAAAGACAATGTTTTGAAAAGGGTGATGGCGGCATATGACACAAGGATGCAAGGATTGTTTTAAGAGCTGTAAGAGCCTCCAGTACAATGATTTTTAAAAAGACATCGGACAGTGTAAGACATGACAAAATAATGATAATTCATAAATGATCAAGGTTTCATGAGCGAGGGGTGGCAGGATTGGAGGGGAAAAAATTGAGGAGCTGATACCAAGGACTCAAGTAGAAAGAAAATATTTTGAGAATGATGACGGAAACACATGTACAATTGTGCTTGACACATAGATGTATGTATAGATTGTGATAAGAGTTGTATGAACCACCAATAAAATGATTGAAAAACTATTGTAGCCCCTGATTTAAAATGGGGTTCCATTTAATGGGGCTCTATTGTAAGGCAGGTCTGACTGGCATAAGTTGAATCCCTCTTTTACTTGATTTTTAAAGAAAAAAATTATTATTGCCCTTTATTAACAGTATCTTTTAAAATCCAATCTTTATTTGTCTTTAGGAGATGGAACCATTACAAATAAAGAGCTGTGAGTGCACGTCTGGGATTGTTGACATCAGTAAACTACACATTGCAATATTATATGCAGTACATATTTTCTACTGATACAATGTACCAAAAAATGCACACACACAAAAACTGAAGGTAAGTCAGGGACTACCCGTGTATGCTGCCTGTCTTTACATGACTGAAGGGTCATAGCATTCTTTCCTGCTGTACCTGTATGCTGCTTCAGAATCCTTTTCAATAACTGCCAGAGCAGTGGTTCTCAACATTCTTAATACCATGGTCCTTTAATACAATTCCTCATGTTTTATTTTCATTGCTACTTCATAATTAATTTTGCTACTGATGTGAATTGGACAACACTGTGAAAGGGTCATTCAACTCCTTAAGGGGTCGCAACCCACAGGTTGAGAACCACTGCTCAAGAGAGATCAGGAAAATAAATATTTTTTTCTGGACTGAATATGTTCAGATGTTCTCTGAATTTGGGGATGAGAGAATCCCACATTTGAGGGTCTGGGAGAAGCTTTGATTGTCTCTTACCATGTCTCACAATAGGGAATTTCCTTTTATCTATCTAGATGAGTTAAACCATCTCAAACATTATATTTAGCTAGCGTGGATGACTGATAATGACTTCCACTGGGAAGGTTCCTGAAATTTTTCAAGAAATTCAAACAACAACAACAACAACAACAAAGAAATGAGTCTTACAAAGTGAATGGAATACAAGGAAGGGATGTGCACACAAATGCCTGTGGCGTTGGTGACATGACATTGGTTGGGGTGGAATACTTGTGAGGCCCTCACTTCCAAGGAGAGTACAACGTTGGGAAGGGAAGACCAGTGGAGACTTACTCTGTGTAGGCTTTATCATGTCTTTCTCATAACATCCTTGGACCATAAATCCTCATGACTCCACCCTTAATGGATGAGGACATGGAGACATAGAGACCAGGATTAACTTCTTCACACACAGCTGGCGTGAAGTGAGAAAGTCGAGACCTAAACCCAGTTCCAAAGTCCCTCCTTCCTACGAAGCAACACAACATGATACCTGAAAGTACCCATACTTTGGGTGCTTTGTGGTGCACAGGAAGACTTTCCATCTCCTCAGTTCTTCACTAAGCTGGACTTCTGACTTCTTCAGGTTTTGGCTGTGGAGGTGAGAAGCAGGTGGGGCCCAGAGTCAGGAAACAGGATTCTCCTCCAGCTGGATGCTCCAGATCACCTGTGGACTTGAGTCCCTTCCAGTCCCAGGGAGGGCTAGCACTGGAAGCCCTAGCACATTGGCGAAAAAAGTTGGTTTCTGGAGCCAGCCTACATAGTCTCTTTCACCACCTTTGCTACCTCTGAGCTGTATGATTCTTAACATGTCTGTGTCTCAGTTTTACTTTCTGTTAGAGAATAATAATAATACTATCTACATGTGAAACATCTATACCAAGACCTGGCCTACCAGTAGGCCCTATGGCTATGAGAGAAAGATTACCGGGTCTCATCGGCAATCTGACTGATGTGCCATTTTCCTTCTGGGGCTCTCTTCAAAGAAGTGGGGACACTTCAGTCCTCTTTGGGGCTCAAGTCGGTGCCATAAGCTTCTCTTTTAGGAAACCCCCCTGGATGGGTGGGCCAGCCTACTGTATCCCTGGTGTGGGCTCCCAGCCCCCATTGGCAATGCCACCCTTTGGCCTTAGACAAAGCGGGCACCAGCAGTGGCAGCAGCCGGGCAGGCTCAGTAGCTTTCAAGAAGCGGGAGCTCCCAGGAGTCTGGGCCTTGCTGGTCTACTTTGAATACTATTTGCATTGCAATAGGCAAGCCAGGCCTTCAATACAGCCCCCTTCTCTTTTGACAGAACAGTCTCACAATCGCCTATTGACCGGGCACCTGTTCCTGCCCCAGACATTATGCAAATATAGGCCAGGAACGAAGCCGCCAGCCCCCCAGGCCATTGTGCATTGAACCCTGATGGCGCTCAGCCAGCTCCCAGCCGGCCTTTGTTCCCGGGCTGCGCTGCTGCACCAACCCCCTCTGCTGTCTTCCGCCTGCCCGAGGTGCCCTGCCGCGAAGCCACCCGCTGACAGCTACTTGGGTCCTTGCACCTGAAGAAAGACTCTCTAAGCTGAGGGCTGGAGTCATGCTGAGGCTGACTGGGGACCTTGGAGGTACTCAGGGCCTGGATGGACCCTCCCCATCCCTGGAGAATGCAGAGGAGAGTCTGGCAAGTGGAGGGGGGCAATCCGGACCATGCCATCTGGGGGAGGGAAAGGTTGTAATAATCACTCTTACATCAGCGGAAAGCCTTCCTGTGTGCAAAGCTCTCTCATGGCTGTTCCACTGTCAGGCGACACCTGCCCCTGGAGGAGGTGGCAGGGCAGTGATTGTGTGTCTTTCATACAGGAGGGGACCCAGACCTCTAAGCAAACCCTGGCTGTCCTGAATTCAGCACACAGTGTCCTTTGGGCACTGAGCGTCTCTTGTTTCCTTGTCCACCCCCTCCATCTGTCCTCGTTGCTCATGATGCTGACCCTCAGAGCCACCTTTTAATGAATGCCTTTTAATGAGAGCCTGGCTCCAGCTTATCTCCTCTTTTAGGTTTCTTCATTCTCCTCTGTGCTCTTGGCTTCACACGCATTTACTCCAGATAGGCTCTCAAAGTAGAAGCACCAGCGTCTCTCTCTCTATCACCTGCGGCCTGTTAGAGAGGCAAATCCCGGTGAAATCAGAAACCCATGGAGTAGGCTCAAGTCTCTGAATTTTGAAGATCAGAACCCTAGACCAAGGTCCCTGCTAGAACAAGGGACTTGTTCTCGGCTATTAACCCGTGTGTGGCTACTTCATAACTGTATTTTGCTATGGTTATGAACTGGGCCAATGGCATGGCAGAGAAACTGTCCAGAGATCTGTTTACTTAAAGCGAGCATCCAAGAAAAATCCATGGTTCAATTTGACTCTCTAACCCATAGGGTCCATCATGAGTTGAAATGAGTTCAACAGTACAGCTCTTGCTTTCTTGCTTGTTTGCATTTTGTTTCTTTTTCCTCGAATAGTCAGGCCTGGGATTCAGTATTATTTCCCCACAGCTGGTTCTGCCCCTCTTGCCCTACCATGCCCTTCCCATCCTTCCTTCTAGGCTGCTTCTGTTGAGATAGATTCCTGAACTTAGGGCACACCAACTGATCCTAGACTTAGGTATTTCAATGAATGAGGTACAGCCCTTGTTTCCCAACGAAAACCATCTACTGAGATACAAGAGCTGGGTCAGCCACCACTTTACAGCAGATGGGAAGGTAGGCATGGTGTGGGGAAGGTTGTTAGCCTGGGAAGTCGGTGTTATTTAATAGCTTTAGTAAATAAATCTGTAGCCACCGGGGACCAGACCCCCTCCCTGGGGAGGCTCCTGCTGTGCGTGTGTGTGTGCGTGTGTGTGTGCGCGCGTGTGCACTGCAGGCAAGGTTGACTGAGATGGACAGGAGCCAGCAGGAGAAAGGAAGCATTAAGGAGGTTATGTCGAGGTCACTAGCGTGGCCCAGCTCTCTTGCCCCACTTTACATTTGCTCTTAGTTCATGCGCTACGTGGTGCGTCCCCTGGCTACTTGCCACTGGATGAAGAATTAGACCCCAAGTAAGGAAAAGCACCAGCAACAGAGAGACCCTGGGAACTGGCCAAGTTGTCCCCCTTCAGCCCTTTGGCCCCAATAACATTTTACCCAATGCCAAAGTGCCTTAAAGAGTTTGGCCCAAAGCAGGGAAATCTGATCTCATGAGAGGCCAGAGTAAGAGTTTCAGAGCCAACTGTTGTTGGTCTTGTCTCATAATTTGTCTTCCTCAAGAGTTGCCAGAGGGTTCTGTCTAAAAGACACATCCTAAAGAACAATAAACAAAGTCACCCTCTCCTCCCCACTGCTACATTGTCTACAACATTGCATTCTATGCCCTGTAGGATCTTCTCTGGCTGCCCGTTCCTGGTCTCACCACCATGTTATCTCATTATCCCTCCCTTTGATGTCCACCCCCCACCACATGGGTCCTTCTGATAAATATCTACTCTTGTTTACAGACAGACTTCCACACCTATGCTTCTATTGGAAATCATGTCTTAAGTACCTGCTGTGTGCCAAAGTTTTGTACTTGGGAGAGAAGATGATGAGTAAGAAATTACCTTCTCTTTCAAGGACTTTCCAGACTAATATAACAGGAGACCTGAATGAGGGTTACTGGGGCTTGAAGTAGGAGGGATACATAGCAGGACAGACTGGACCGATTCAATTAGTAGAGTATGAAGGAGGCTAGGGATTAGCAATGACTATAGGGCTTCTGAAGGGGTGAATGGTAGACTTATTCCTAAAATAAAGACTGTTGAGAAAGATTAAGGCATGGAGGGAGAGGGGGAGGAAAGTTGAGGGTGCTAAGGTGGGAAGTGGGGTTCTACTTGAATTTTGTCTAAAGTGGGTGATACAAATGGCTAACATGCTTGGATGCTAATTGAAAGGTTCAAGTTCAAGTTCACTCCGAAATGCCTCAAAAGAAAAACCTGATGACCTACTTCTGAAAAAAAAAAGTCATTCATTGACATCCCCCACACACTCCCCTTCCTCCTCCCCGCCCCCCCCCCCTTCTAGCTTATCTGGTAGAGAGAGATGGCTGAATGAGAGATTTGGCATTCAGGGAGATTCAAGGCTGGGGCTGACCATTGGGCACCAAATTCCTTAGCACAATTGGATCAGGGCAGGGCAAGACAGAATTCATGGCTGGCAGTGAACTCCCCCTTTGATGCTCCCCATCATGCATTCTTTACACCAGAAAGTGGTTATATTGTTGTGACTGCTGTGTCACAGTCCTGCTGACTCCACTGGTGTTGAAGCATCAGGGTAGCAGCGACAACAATCCACAGTTCCTGGATTGCAGTGAGTGAGTGATTGCCGTGAGGTTGCCTTGATTTCTTTGCAGCTCCCTCTTATGTAACTGACATCTCTCCACTTGTTTCTTGAGGTGCTTTTTGGTAACTCCACCAACGCTGGGACCAGAGCCTTCTAAGAGGGAAGGATGTGATACTGAGTGAAAAATTTCCCCTAGTTTCACAAATGAAGCAATTGTGACTCAGGAAGGGGGAGGGTTGTTTTCTGACGGTACCATAATGGTAGAACAGCAATGATCTCTATGTTGTACAAGGGAAAACAGCCCAGTCTGTTCTGACTTCCAGCTCTGTGTCCAGTCACTACACCCTCTATACCTACTGTACCTTTCCAAGAGGTGATACCCAGGTAAGTGTCAGTTTCTGACCAGTTAGGCCTAAGCCCTGTCAGCCCCAATATCCCAGCAGTTCAGACTCAGCAGTGTGCTTCAGAATTCTGTATTTTAAGCCCCTTGGCTCAGAATCCAGTTTATGTCACCAGATTGGCTGAGAGTCCACTGAATGCCAGTGAGGGCATTTGCTTTGGTGCAAATCTGCCCAGTGACTCTCTGCCCAGCAGCTTTCAGGTTACTAAAGCATTCCCCTTTGCCAGGCAGGGAACAGGCTCACTTGATTAGTGTCTGATTCACCCTGCAGTCACATGTCCGCCTCATTTCTCCACCTCCTCTGAGCTCCCTTCTTAGCAAGTAACGCTCTGCATCGTGACTGCATGCTTACTGCTTCTTACTGTCTCCCACAGCTCCGAGCTTCAAGGGATGGGGCCTAGGACTTTTCACTTCAGACCTCCTTCTTCAGCTCTGTTATTCCCATCTGGTGGGAAAGGCATTGGACTGGAAGATCACAGTCCTTGAGTCTTGATTGCCTCTGGCACAAGTCACCTAGAAATGCTAGCATATGCCCTCTCCCTTTTTGTGTTCTCAGTTTCCCCATTGGTATGACTTGGCAGGGAGAGTAGTTTCATATTTTCAATAACTTCTTTTAGCTCTGGACACCCCTCTCTTCTCAATCCCTCCCCCCGCCCCTCCTCCCATGCCAATCATCTATGGGAATTGTGAACTAGCTTTTCCCCATTCTCTGGTTGCCAATCTCGGTTTTGCAATCCAGATAGTTTGTATTTTTTGTGGGAGTCAAGTGGGGCAGGAGATAATGGCATTGCTGAGCCTCTTCCTTCACTCATTTGTCAAAGAAAATCCACTCAGCTGGGTGGAGTCTCCTTAGACTTTTCCAATATGGATTAAAGCCAATTGGGACTGGTGAGCTGAACCCGAACTGGTGTTTGTGCCGTGGAGGGAAGGCCCAGGAAGGGCACTTCTCTGCAGCATTCCTGCCACGTTCTGTGCAGTCTCTTCTTGTCTACCATCTGGTGGTTAGAGTACCAACTCATTATTTTACAAAGAGAACTGCAGCCTTAAAGTCAAAAATTGAACTCACTCTTCACCTTGCTCAGCATGATATTCCATGCTGGTAGGTGTTTCTATGAGGAGGCTAGAGTGTTATGAAAGGGTCACTTGGCAAACATGAACTCAGAATCAAAAGGGTCAAGGATAAAGTGACCAGATTTTGAGCGGGACCTCATTGACCAGGGAGAGTGGGGTTTCTTGATTAAAAATTTTCCCTATATAGAGCAACAAAAATGTTCATTGAATTCAAAAATAGTACTACAATATATTTATTTAATTTAAAAACCCCGTGGAATGTGGGGCAAATTGTTAAAAAGCGGGACGTGTGGTCACCTGACTCAAGGAGCCTGGCATTTACTTAAAGCTGCAGAGCTAATGAAAGAGAGCCCAGGTTTCTGGGTCCATGGAACTGGAGCTCACAGCTTCCATATTTTCTTCTTCCCTATACCTAACCCGATTCTTTAGATCAGACCAAGGCAGAGGGCCAAGAGAAGCTGGTGCAGAGATCCAGAACAAGCCTGGGTGCCAGGAGGGGGTGAGGGAGAGTCCAGCAGGAGGCTTCTTGAAAGGCCCCCTTCTGGGTCTCAGGAAACCAGGGTGGTATAGTGGTTGTGTGTAGGGCGGGGATCCACACGGTCTGCATTTCAAAACCCTCAGCAGCTCCAGGGGAGAAAGACTGGGCTTTCTATTTCCCTGAACAGGTCATCTCAGAAACCCGGAGGGGCTTGCTAGGAGGCAGCATTGACTCTGTGGCCGTGAGCTTGGTTTCTCTGGGCGTCAGGAAAGGATCTGGTGTTGGGGTGAGGTGTTACGGTTCCAGAAACCCGGCTGGGTGCCAGTTGTTGTTGGTGTGCCCTTTTCACTGGAGGGGCGTCCAAGGGAGGAGTGGGTCCAGAAGTGGAGAGGAGGGGAAAAGCTAGGGGAAGGTGTTGAAGAACTCTTGGTCCCGAGAGATACCAGGAGTCATTTGTGAGCAATAGCTCCATTCTGGGAATCCATGAGTGCTCCCCTTTCGGCTTTCATGGTGACTGGAGGGTCACCGCCTCCGCAGGTCTGCTCTGCAGCTGGCGATGCTCCAGGCCAGAGACAAAGGCTTCGGGTCAGTTACAGAGCCGCCCTCCACAGCACCGCTCGCCAGCTCGCCAGGCTGTCGCCTCACCGTGGAAGGCTGGCGCTGCTCCCCAGAGGCTGGTTTCCAGGAATCGCTGTGCTGCCGTTTACCAGCATATAGGCCAAATTGGGCCCCTGCAGTCAGACTGACAGCTCTCGGAGAGGTAGAGTAACCACCAGCCTAGAATCATTGGGGCTCTGAGGTGGCTGAGGGCAGCCACTAGAGGAGGTGGCTGAAGACTACCAGATTGGGGTGTGAAGGAGGCAGGCCAGCACATGTGCAACCCCCTCCCTCACCAGTTTTGCTGATGTTCTGCTAAGGAAGGGCCTTAGCTGTGAGAACTTAGGTGTCACTGAAATCTGGGTCAGAGTCCCTACCTTCTTCTGGGATCAGAAAGGTAATCCCTCCTCCTGCCCTTTTCCTGCCTTCTTCAAAGAGTGCCTTCTTCAAAAGTAAATGAGCTTAATAAATGTGAAAGTCCTCAAAGGCACCCTAAACAAAGGTGCCCACATGAACAAACATGAAAGGGACCCAGAATGGGGTAGGTGTGGGGTGGGGGGGTGGGAGGGTGTGGTGGAAATGATGAGACTGCTGCACTTTGGTGGGGGGCAGTCTCATTCTCTAGCAGGCCTCCTAACCCATTCATTCCTGTTCACACCCAACTGGGAATTTGCTTTTTCACTCTGGATATAGTAAATCAGAATCTACATTTTAATAAGATCCCCAGGAAAAGAGCAAATGCAGCCAGCGGTGCCAGGCAGGGGAGGAAGGGGCAGGGTGGGGGGTGGAGACTGGAATGAGCCCCGTCCAAGTCAAGAGGCTCTGGGGCCTCCCGAGCCCTGGAGCAGAGCAGAGCGAGTAGTGGAGAGCAGGTCTTGCAGGTGAGAGGAAGAGGTGGAGGAGAGACTGGAGAGCCAGGAATGCAAAGACAAAGTCAGGGGCAACATGCACAGGAGAGATACAGTCACAGAGACAGAGAGGGAGAGAGACTCACAGCTTCAAAAATTGCAAGAGATAAAGATGGCGACAGAGACATACACACAAACACAGACACAGGACAAGGATGGAGAGTTGAGTCTCTGAGGCAGTCATACACAGAGTTGAAGCAATGAGAAAGACAAGCAGATATACAAAGAAGATCGAGACAAAGAGAGGTGCAGAGGATGGAGACACAGGAAAAGAGGAGGTTTGGGGTGTGCTGAGAAAATAAAGTTGGGGTGAAAGAGAAGGCAGAAGGGGAGTCAATGGGCAGAGGGAGATGGGTGTCAGTGACATGAGGAGCAGGAGACAAGCAGAGCAAACGATACTGAGTGGGATGAGATGTCAGGGCTTGGTTCTCTCTGCTAAGGCCGAGGGGATCAGTGGTGACCCTGTCACCCTCCTGTCGCATAGCCTGGGGGGAAGCCAGGCCTCCTGCGGCCACCCTTAAAAGGGAAAAAGTACAGTTGAGCTCCCATGTAGTCTTACTCTGTGTGGACACACCTGGTCCTGCTCCCCAGATGCCTAGTGAGGGATACTAAGTGCTAAATAAAGAGAACAGCTGCCAGGCATTGCTGGGCCCTGCTCAGACGGCAGGAGTCTGGGGCTTGAGGAAGCCCTGCCACAGAGCTGTGAAGAGGCTTCATGCCAAGACCTCCTCCTTTCTGGGCCTCAGTTCTCTCTATAAAACGGACTCTGACAGTGCTGTGACAGGCTGACCCTGTGACCAGCGACCCAGGCAGCTTGGGTTCATACCCGAGCACTCTTCTTTGTTAGGATGTTGATGACTTTAAGAGCTGAATCTCATCATCTTTGCTTTTTTTGTTTTCCGTATTGGAGGTCAACGCCTACCTCTAGCCCCTGGGTGTGTCCTTCCCACATTTTGCCCAGGAGAATTGGAACCTTTAGTGACTCTGCCAGGCAGTAAGTAGCACATTGTAAGGGAGCAGACTCCAGGCTCCCGAACAGCTAACCGACTCTTGTCTGGATCTCTGAAGTTCCTGAGGAGGAGTCCCAAGGAGCTACAAGGCATACAATAGAAAGATTCCTGCACGGTGAAGAACCAACTGCTGTCCATAATAGACTGCTGTTTTCCACAAAAGTTGGGATTGGGAATATGAGTTGGGTGGGGTAAGGATTATTGGACCCAATCCAGATCTCCATTCCAGGTAGAACCTGCTTCCTCACACAGGGTTGTGGCCAGAGTTGTTCCCACACATTCGTCCAGTTGTGGCTGCCCTAGGCGTTGGGAACCGAAGTGACCTTTTGAATTTTGGGAAGGGAGACAATCTAATCCTCACCAGTTTTAACAGAGCACACATCTCCTGCCCAAGGTGATGCCACAAAGTGGTCTTCCTTAGCGCCAGGGTGAGGTTGCTGGTCTGATCTTTTGGTAATCGTAGAATAGTGGCCTGTCTAAATAAAAACATGCACCTGAAGATGTTGTATGGTAGTCCTGAACACAGCAAGCTCTTGGAGTCAGGCCAAAGGGAAGTTCTGGTTAGCAATGCTAACGATGGTCCACAGTCTAGAATTGAACCCAAAGAAAACAATAGAAGCTTGAATTCCATTGAATATTGAGTTCGTTTTTCCACCCAGAACCAGGAGTGATACTTTGGTGTACAATACTTATTTTTCAGTGAGTGAGTAAATTCATCTTCCACTCTGAGAGCCTGCAGCACAGGTGGTTGATGTCAAAACTAAGACTTGGATTCTTGAGTTCTGGGATCCCTCTCTTGGTTTCAGCAGTTCCCTCCTCAGTCATGACTTGGGAAAATCAAGGTTGAAGAGGAACTGAAGAGTCACCTCTGTAAGCATTTGGTATTAAGAGAGAGGCTGTTTTGGAACTGGTCTGGGTTTGGCATATAAGCTTCTGGTAAGTTGCTTTCAGTGACTTCTGATTCCTGGCAACTCCATGTTTGTCAGAGCTGAACTGTGTTCCAGAGTTTTCAGTGGCTAATTTTTCTCAGATGGCTTGTTAGGCCTTTTTCCTCAGGTCCCTCATAACAGTGTCATAACAGTTTATACCACCTATAAATTCTGGATCAAGGATACTGGCCTATTATTGACACAGTTAGGGATGAATTTCTTTCTTATTTTTCCTGCCTTGCCAAAATTCATAGCCATTTCCTATTTAGTACATGTTGCAAATCCCTGACCC
>PVJH01011447.1:0-68785 GCA_004026705.1 Nesogale talazaci | reverse complement strand
GAAACAAATTGATGGATCCCATGTGTATGAGAAAGTTTTATGTAAAAGAGTAATTGTATATTAAGGAAGCATCCCAGCCCAGTCCAGTTCAAGTTCATAAGTCCAATATTAGCCCATATGTGCAATACCAGTCTGTAAATTTCTCTTCAGATCTGCGCAACAAATCAATGACTCCAAAGGCAGGAAGGTCACCGGCCAGCGGGTGGAAGTCTTGTGGGCCCAGTGGTAGGGGAAACATTTCAATGCTGGCACGTGTCTCCATGTGGCTCCTTCAACTCCAGGACTCTTGCATAGCTCCATGTCTTTTGTCAGAAGGAATGTCTTGAGAGAGTGCTTGTGTGTCCTGCCTACAGTGAGCTATTTATTTCCTTAATGCCTCCAAATGAGGTCATCAAGCTGTGACCTGATTGACAGGTTAAATTCCACCCCTTCACTCTTAAGTCTCAGATTGACAACAGATTATGTAACTACTACAGATGGGTTTTAAAATAGCTGGGGGAAAATGTTTCCAATTCAGCACATCTTCAAAAAAGTCCACATTTCCAATGGATTGTCTTTTATGCATTGGATTTCTTTTTATGAGTTATACTTCTTTAATAATGATCAAGGAAAGTAAAAACATTAAACAGAAATTATCATTTACTCCTGCCACCCTGCTTGATCATATGTCTGAATTTTGACAATCCCAACAGAGACCAAAAATTCTGATTTTTTTTTAGTGCCCACCATTACTAGGAGTACCTACAAAGAAAGGAATGACAGGAAAACATAAGCATGAATACTGTCTTGGTTAAATATTAAATGAAATTCCTCACCTTCATAAAAGGGATTCTGATAAGTGTTACAGTGAGGATGGGAGCTAGGTAATGATGTGTTTTGAGGTAAGTAGAGAAAGGGTTTATTGTTGAACACAAGTGTATGTTCAGACAATTATATATATATGTGTGTGTTTATGTACACACATATATAATGCATGAATGAAGTTTGGGAACCTGAATTTTGATTGCATCTAAGAATCCCAGATTTTATAGAAAACACAAAGATGAAAACTCCTAGAACTATAGAAATCCCCATATTCCTGGAATTTTATGGGTGAATTCCAATGTGATGAATTTCATTCTGGTGTACTTAGGATTGTTATGCGTAAAAATCAGCTAGACAACACTTAAGAGAACAATAGTGAGGACCATGGAATCCCTAGCAGCACACATGCGTAAGCATTAGACTGAAAACCAGAAATTGGAGATTCAAATCTACCCCAAGGTGCTGTGAGAGAAAAGCCTGGCAGTCTGTTTCTGAAAGTTGACAGCCTGACAGTCCCACAGAGAGCAATGTGCCTCTGCAGCACACGGGGTCATCGGAGTCACAGGCAACATCACATCCATTGGTTAGCGTTGGGTCTGTTGTGTACTCAGTTGACTCTCACTGTGAAGATTACTGCAGCCGTCTAAATAAGAAAAGGAGCAGAAGAACCATCAGGAGCACTGAGGTGATATTAGGAATTGAAGAACAGGCCTCTTCCAATAACACTCACTGTTAGAATATTAATGTGCTCAGTGATAACAGAGAAGTAGTTCACTGGGTGAATCAGATGCGACCTGTCCTAGGACTTGAGGGCTTAAGCTGGAAAAGACAAGGTGTCTGAGGACATAAAACAGCCGTATCAATTTTGGAGAACTGTTGATAGGTGAACAAATGGAATCTTGCTGCATCAGTGCCCTATATATTGCATTAAGATAAGTGGTATTTTGGGGATCCTGTGGCAGTCATTCTGATATATTAGGCTTTTGTTTGTTCAGATCAGGGTAAATATTGGGGCTTACCCTCTTGAATTTGTGGAATAAAGTTTTCTGTTTTTCAGCAAATGAGTCCAGGATTGATAAACCTACCGAGTCAGCACATGGTATAGGCGTTTTGAAGTGGTGGCAGGGTGAAGGGGTGATGGCCTCAAGGAGTCCATATAGAAAGAGAATTTCTGGAAATTTATTGCGGTAGTAAATGTACAATACTGCTGGGGAAAAAAAAGCAAGAGATGAAACCCTACATTGGGTCACTCTGAGTCAGAATCAATTAACTGCAGTGAGCTTTATGGTTCTTCATGTGATTTAGAATGACTATGTGCACTCTTGCCTGTTTAAGACATAGTGACTAGCTTATTTAAATGGGACAACCACCCACGAATAGAAGTCTTAACATTAGCTGGAAGGGTACAAGGATCACTTACTGGATTCATCAAATTAAGGGATAAAGCTATGTGGAGGTTCAAAATACTGCTTGATGCTCCCTTTCTCAAGTGACTAGATTGACATTAGTGGGTCCTCTTATATTGGAATGGAGAGAAGACAAAACAACTTACAGGTTGTTTTTCTAGCAGTTAGAAAAGCTGTAGGAATTTTTGTATCTGAAAGTGAGTTCTATGGGCTAGAGATCATTAACACTGTAAAAATCAGAAATCGGAAACTGATAAGCATCATGTCTGGAAGTAGTGGAACCTAAATTGATATCAATGCTGCTTTTGGCAAAAAAAAACAGAGTAGAATTTTGATGTATCAGCCATAATCTACACATACTCATATTTTAAGGTCTACTCAACTCCCCAGATTCCTCCTTACTGTCTCTGACCAGCTCTGTGTCATTTTCCTTCTCCGTAAAGGTTCTTGCTGGCTGTCAGTGGGTCAGGCCTTTCTTCATGGAAGCCATGCACAACAAAACAAAATCCTGCCCCATCCCCAGACTTGCTTGTGACCCCTAGAGTTTTTATCAACAGGTTTTTGCAGGGAGCGCACGAGATGTTTCTTCCTAATCTTTCTGAGTCTGGAACTTCTGCTGAGAACAGTTTATCCTCACAGCCACAGGCAGGCCTCCATTTAAAGATGGATGATGACTGTGGACTAACCTCCTGCAAGGAAGGTCAGACTTCTGCTCCTGTTAAGAGTCTTATGATAGGCTTCGCAGACCAGTGGAAAGCATAGAAGGAAAATCTGTATGGAGACACAAACCAGGCAGTCCAAAGCTATGTTGGTCAATCCTAAAGATACCAAGACTTGGGTAGAGGTACAACTCCCAGCTTCTGAAAAAGAGGTTACACGTTGGGTGAAAATGGTTGGCCTGGATGTCGTTTCTTCATTTGTTTTGTTCTCTCTCCAAATGAAAGATGACACATCAGAGAACAGTATTTATATCCACCCTGGATCAGAGCAGAAAATAGAATAGGATACTTGATAATTTTTACTGAAAATGTGCTTGGGTCTACATTTAAAATTTCATTAGGCCTTTCATTAAAATGTCATTTGAATAAAATACAATTAATGTATGCTCAAAGAGTAAGACAACAGAAATTGTGCTTCTTTTCACATATTATGGCTCAGTGAATTGATTCGAATCTGTACATTTCAAATTCATTTTCCCTCTTAGTAAGTCCATAGCTGTGATGAGCTTGGGATGGGAGCTTATAGAGATCTCTTTTAATAGACTTAATGTAAAGCATGAAGGATATTTATAATCATTTTAATTGATAACGAGGAGGCAGAGGAGTGGGATAGCAGATAGTTTCTTAGTGTTTGGAGACCTTGAATTTATTGTTTCCTCTGCAAAGTCTATTAGTCACCCCTGACAAGTCTGCAATTTCAGGTGTTTGCAGTTACCTGACCCTTCAAAGCGACTCTCTGTGGACTCTTTATTCAGTCTAGCTGCCTCAGGCCCTGGCTGTTTTATATTCATTATTTGATTAAAGACTCATAGCAATTTTATTAAAGAGGTATTTTGCTCACTTTGCAGATAGGAAATGTGAGGTTCAGAGAAAGAAGTGGTTCGCTATGGTTTGCAGCTCTCATCAGGGTCAGAAATGGGATTTCAGCCCAGTTCTGCCCAACTTTGAAGGGCATTCTACCCCCTCTCTTTTGAAACAAAAGGCCAGCAGGCAGCCAGACTATGAGGAGCCAGTTGACAGTGTGTATTAGCTTAACCAGGAAGCTTCCTACTCGTATGTGCCCCTCTGCAGTCTTCCCTCTCCATACCCCACCTGAACCCCAAGTCCTAATCTGTTTTTATCATCCTACCTTCCTACCACATGTTGAAGAATGTGGAACTTTCATTAGGACTGTAGCGCTTGTCTTCTTGCCATTTTTATGTTAGCACAGCCCAGACTTCATTTTGTTAAGAAATTTGTCTGACATCCCTCCAGAGGGAATTATCCAGAGTAGCAGAGCACACTGTAATTCTTGTTGACTTACCTCGATCCTGTGCTAGACTGCAGGGTTTGGAAATGTCCTGTTTACAGTTGTTTTCCCAGGACAAATGTCTTGTGCTCACATATGTTTTGAATAAACGAAGAGAGTCACTAGGTCCTTGAGTGGCTTGGGCAAGTAATACATCTCTGAGTCTCAGTTTTACCCAATGAAAAATGAAGAGATTGTTCAATATAATTTGTAAGATAATTTCCAATGGAACATTCTGTGAGACTCACTGCAAACTATGCATACTTCTAAAAGATACTTGATCTCCTTAACCCAAATCCCAGGAGCCTTTCTTCTTGTAGAGAAGAGATAGGATTCTTATTTTCACTGTCCCTGTGCACTATGGTTTGTGTTCAATATATAGCCATTAGATTAATAGACCTTTCAGTTCTTAGTACCCAAAATCTAATGTACAAAGCCAAAATCTACTTCAGCATGATCATGTGAACTTGTAACAGCTGAATTCCACATGTAGCAATGAGACAGTGTGAAAATGCAGTTACCTTTATAATTTTTGTTTGTTGGTTTCAAATAGCGTTCTTCTTTTTTTAACCCTCATTGTGGCAGTCATGTACCCATGTGTCAATTTCATCATTGGGAGTCTAGGGGTGGAGACTAGTCTGTCAATCTGGAGATAGCCAATGGGGCTTCTGTGTGGGCATGGCTTTCTCCTGAGAATTTTGGGAAGTCTCAGAGTATTTACCAATTGGAGAGGAAAGACTTGACTCATCGATCTACCGACAAGATGAGATGACAGCATGCTGATTGATCCTAATTTCTCGAGACTGGAGAACTCAGAGGAGAAGCTACATGGGCTTGCCCTGATGGGACCAGACCTCTGGGGCCAGAGAAGCCACAGAGAGACCCCTGCCAGTAAGGATGCTTCTACCCTGGCTGGATACACAGCATTCTGTACCCACTGGCCTGTGATTGTCCTGGTGTTATTGCATGTGCTTCATAAGTTTGAAGGAGACTTTATAGACTTGTATAGGACATGTGGGCTAATATAAGATTCATGACCTTGGACTGGACTGGGTTGGGATGCTTTCTCAATGTTCTATTCCTCTTGTATATAAACCTGTCCCTTATTCCCATATGTGTGTTTATAAATTTGCTTCTCTAGTCTACCCAGACCGACACAATCATTGTTTCTTTTTTTTATTGTGGATACACATAAATTTCCATGTGACACAACCTTTGACAATTTAACATTTTTACATGTATAATCCAGTGACACCAACTATATTAATTGTACTGTGCAATTGTCACTATTATCCATTGAAAAATTTTTTTCACTATTAACCAGTGCACAACACTTTCTAAACATTGGCAACTCCTTTACCTCAACCTCTTATATTAGTAAACACTATTAAACTGATCAATAGACATTTGCTTAATCTAGCTGTTTTAGATAACTTGGATCACATAATACTTTTTTTCTGTGATTGACTTACATCAAGCTTGACTTCCACCGTGCTTCTAAAATTCATATGTGTTGTGACAAGTATCAGGAACTCATTTCTTTTCAGGCCTCAGTAATATTCTGTTGCATATTGTTGTTGCTGGGTACTGTTGAGTCTTTTTCAACTAATCAATACCTCATATGATAGACGAGAGCTGCCGATGAAATTTTCTAGGCTGTAAGGTAGGATGGAGCCCTCGTGGTGCAGTGGTTACATGTTGGGCTGCAATCTGCAAGGTCAACTGTTCAAAGCCACTACTCTAGAGAATGGCTGGGCTTTGTATTCCCTTAAACAACAGAGAGAGAGAGAGAGAGAGAGAGAGAGAGAGAGAGAGAGAGAGAGAGAGAGAGAGAGAGAACACAATATTAGCTCTTCTCTTGCAAGGTTTTTTGGTGGGTTCCTATTTCCTTCAAAGCCCTGGTGGTGTAGTGGATTTTGCACTGTGACTGCCCACTGCAAGGTCGGTAGTTTGAATTTATCATCTGCTCCACTGGAGACAGATATGACTTTCTGCTCCAGTAAGAACTTATAGCTTCAGAAACCCATGGGGAGAGTTCTAGTCTGTCCTAGATGGTTGCTATGACTCCAAATCATCACGTAACAGTGAGTTTGGTTTTTGTTACAAAGTAACAACAACCATTGAATGAACTTGTAGTCACCCATGGCAGTCATGTACTCCTGTCAATTTGATGACTGGAAATGTAGGGGTGGAGTCTAGCCTGTCAATCTGGAGATAGTCAATGAGACTTCCGTGTCTCTGCGTGGGTATGGCTTTCTCCTGAGAGTTCTGGGAAATCTTGTGATATTTCCCACATGGGTGTGAGAGACTTACAGCCAAGTCCTTGGGAGACATTGCGGCTGACAAGACACAAGGCGGTCTCCCTGTGAGATATCCTGGAGGAGAAGCCACATGGGTTTACCCTGATGGAACCAGATCTCTGAAACTGGAAAAGTCACTGGAAAAGCCTGCCAGTACTGAGATACTTGAGAAGTCCCACAGAGGCCCCTGTCAGTGCTGAGATGGATACACAACACTCTGCATCCACTGGCATCATTGCATGTGCTTCACGAGTCTGAGGAGGACATATGGATTGGTTTCAGACATATGGGCTAATATTGGACTTATGGACTTGGACTGGACCGGGTTGGGATGCTCTCTCAATGTTCCATTTCTCTTGTACAGAAATCTCTCCCTTATATACATATGTATGCTTATGAATTTGTTTACCTAGTCTACCCGGAAGACAGGATAGAACTACTCCTGTCAGTTTCTGAAACCATAACTTTTTAAAAAATCGTTTTATTGGGAGCTCATACAGCTCTTATCACAATCTATATATCCATTCCTTGTGTCAAGCACATTTATACATTTGTTGCCATCATCATTCTCAAAACCTATCTGTACCTGTTGCTAGGAGCAGAAAGCCCCTGTTTTCCTCCCGCTGAGCTGGAGGTTTTGAACTGATCTTGTGGATCGCAGACCAACATGTAGCTACTACCCTCCCAGGGCTCCCTGAGCAAAATCTCCTGACACAGTGATTCACGGAAACACAGGCCTCTAGTGACTTTTGCTATTCCAAGGACAGTTCACAGCTTAGGAAATCTGAGCTCTTTGGGAAACAGAGTGATTTTTCTAGGGTTACAAGTCTTCTCATCCTAAAATCAAACATTCTAAATCCATGATGTTGTTTCCATTTATCATGTTCTCTTTGTTTATCAAGGCTAGCATCCTGAAAACCCACGTCCTTTGATCATGCGCAAGAATAATTCATTGCACACCCATCACCAGAGCTCAGAACAACAAAGGCAGGCACACCCGCCCTGCTTCTTAGATGCTATCATTGTTTTGGAAGGGAAGCACCGTCAGTAGGACTCACAGTGCATCCAATACCTTTCTGTGATGGTGCTGAAATTCCCACTTGGAGACAGGCATTTCTTACATTTTCTCTCTTTCCATAGGGACGTTAAACGATTGCATAATTGTATTTTATCGATCATTGTATCTGTATATTTTCTATGTAGACTATTAGATTCCTAAAGGTAGTGATCATGATCTTCTCTTCGAAAATCCATGCTCATCATACTCCCTATCACACAGAGCTATCCAATCCATAGATGTCCAAGGAAGAAAAAAGGATCATTATATTACTGAGCCTAAACAAAAGACTTAAAAATAACACTCCGAGTGACAGGCCACCCAGGAAAGCCATTTTCCTCCATTTGTAGGACCCTCCCCTGGCTCACCAAATAAGACTTCTTCAGACTATAGCTTCCTCTACCCCAGTTCTGTAGATGCCCCTGCCACCATCACTTGTCAAGTTGCTTTCATTTTAAAGCAGCATGCCACTCTATTTTAATAATGCATTTGCCGTACAATGAAATGCTCTTTAAATCTAGTTCCGATGGTCATTTGGAAGCACAATATGCTTAGAGTCTTCAAATTTTACTGTTGGCGAAAACCTAAATCTGAATACTTCCCTATGACTGATAAATTTTCATCCTGGATCCTCGTCTGAATAGTACAGTTTCATCAATGGCCTGTTATAGATAATAGACCAATCTATCAGAATTAAGCACAACTGAGTCCATGCATCTTTTAAAATCATCAAATACAAAGTCCTCCTGGTCACATAAATATAAATGAAAGCTAGGCTGTATCACAGTTTGCAGGCATACAGGGTAGGTGATGATAGCAAGCGTGCCAGCATAAGCTATTGATTATGAAAGACAGATATGTCTTTTGTCAGCAGTGTCTCCAGAGTTTTTACTTTCGCTCGCTGCTATATTTTGCAAAGTCCATATTCAGCTCCCCCCCAAGCCCCCCCCCCAACAACAACAACAATATACACAGTATGCCAGAGCATGGGGGTCTTTCTTCAGAAGGCAAGATGGTGCTTTTTATATTGATCCCAGGTCCAATGTGAAGAAAGATAGGATGGTGTCCTGCGATGGGACCATCTTCATCTCCACGGGGCAGCAATGAAAAGCTCGAGTGGAGATTTGAAATGGAAATTTCTCTACTGCTGCTCAGAGTCTTGTGACACAAGCGAGACTGCAGATGGCCTTTCTAGGCTTTCTAAAAGAGCTCTCAGATTTCTTGAACTCCTTGTCATTCTGCTCTAAGCCAACACGTGCGGCAGAGCAGGGGAAAACCCTGGTGCTTAGCCAGAGGGACTGGGGGGAGGGGGTTGACAAAAGGCGACAGGGAAAGGAAGGAGGGCTGAGCTTGTGTTTCCATTCCTATGGCCTCAAGGAGACTCACATTCTGGGGGTCAGAGTCTGATTTCGACAGAGGAGGTAAGCCAGGAAAGCATATGCGGAAGTACAGAGAAATTCATCCCATGGGAATGACTTCGACATGAGTGAAGAAATGGTTCACGCATTTGCCGGGGTTGGCAAGGCCCAGATCTCTGGGCCAGGCAACAAGTTGGAGCTTCTGCTGGGTGACAACCGGTGGCCAGATGATAGAAAGATGGCAGAGTAGAAAGGGAGCCCAGCGTGGCCGGAACATCCATCTATATTCTGGAGGCAGGCTACACCCCCAAGGAAGCTCCCCTTCCAACTGGTTGGCTGCTCACATCAGATTGGAAGTGCCTCCCAACTCCTGAGAATCATTGCCTAGCTCCATGACCTTAGCCATCCTCATGGGTAATAAAGGCTTCAGAACGTCTGCATATTAGCTGGAGCCATGTGAAATTGCCACCATTCAACTGTCCGTTTCCTCTAAAATGGTTTATTTCACATGACCCAATTCAAACGAAGGGCGAAGGGTCCGTGGGTGGTGCAAACAGTTCACAGTCTTAGTGGCCAACCCTGCAGGCTGGAGGTGAAGTCTAGCTGGAGGTGCCTGCAAGGCAGGTCTGAAAACTCAGACACGAAAATCTTTGTGAAGAAGAGACAAGCTGGTTGGAAGTAAGGACTTGGGAGTTTTGTGACTGAATTTTCTTTTAAATCACACGATTTTACGTGGGTTTATTCTTTATACTTTTATATGGGTTGCTGGGAAAAACATTGATGCACATTACTGGGGGAAGGGACGTGGGGAAGCCTAAGCTCTCCTTCTAGCCACCCGTCAGCCTGATGTCCATGGCTGAATTGATGGACAGAAGGCAGGCAGGTGAGTCAATCACCCATAGAACCATCATGCACTTTTTTCCTCCTTTGACTTTTTCCTTTTGGTTCCTTCCTATCTTGCTCTTGCCAGTAACTTGAAGAAGAAAGTAGGAGGGAATTCATGAAAAAATATCCCCCAAATATGTCAGCTAATAATAGAGTCAATGTTCACTGAAGCAGAATCAGCCATATGAATCATAAACTAGTTTTACTAGTGTAAGCATTTGCAGGAGCAACTCCTCCGAATGAAAGACTATATTTTGAAAAGGAAAGGAAACCTGCTTTCACTGCTCAATGACAGCCTGGGTGAGTTCTGTGTCACACGAGAATCCACACAAACAGACTGTCTGTGCCGGGCACTGATAGGCTTTTTGGCCATCTGCCCTTTCCCTTCCATTTGCCCTGTTTCTGGGGTTCTTATGGAAATGACCTAGCGGACAATGCCCAAGGAAGCTTATAGGACTATACATGTATTGGGCTACACACCTCTTTGTGAATCCCTTTTCTTTCCCCCATCCTGCAAATATTTCTGGTTTCCCATTTCAGTTTTGCATGTTAGCCCATAGCTTTGAAAAAGATGTCCTCTCCTCATACTGCTGTGTGGTGGCGCTGTGTCTTCAGCAAGCCCAACCTATCCAAGGCCCTCAGTGGGGTGGCACTGGAAGGTGAAAGTTGTTGACTGGACAGTGACAATCCTTTGTAGAAGGGAGTACTTGAAGTATTCTTCCTCAACCTGGGGAAAGTAACACTGCGCTTTCACATCTAACCATTCCATTCCCTGCCCACTTAACAAATCCAGCTATTTTCCACTTCTAAAGCATTTTGCAAGGCGTCCCCCCACTCTGTTCTTTTTACTTATTTTGTAATATCCTACCAGTGACTTACCCTTTTCCTGGATTTCTGCAACTGCCTCATAAGAACATTTCTGCCTTGCAGATGTGGTTCTTATTCTCCTCAAATCTCCTCCCCTCTTTTTGTCAGAGTGAGCCCTCTAATGCTTGAATCTGAGCTGCTGTTCCACTGTTGAAAACCCCCAAACCTCCCCATTTTGGGCACAAGTAAAATACAAGTACTTACCATTCCATAACACATTCTCTACCCATGGCCATGGAGTGATCCCATCTCTTTCACTACCCTTCCTATTAACAATTGGTCATTTGTAATTTGGTTATCCTGTCTAGAATAGCTTTCTCTAAATGAAGGCCCACAGTATCTTTTCTAAAAAAATAATTTTTGGGGGGGCTCTTACAGCTATTATAACATTGAGTACATTAAGTACATTTGCACACATGTTGCCACATACACTTCCAAACATTTTCCACTTGAGCCCTTGGTATAAGCTCCTCTTAAAAAAAAAAAGCTATCCCCTTCCCTCTTTTTTAGAGCTACACCAGTGGTGAATTTGGCCTTCATTCATTCACTCATTTTTTTCTTTGCTCTGTTATAATCCATAGAAGATTGTACTCTAGTCAACAAATATGGCCCTTCCAGCCACAATCCATTATATATGATATATTATTATTCTGGAGTTTATACACCTGTGACTATAGTTCCATTTTGGAAGGTAATCTCTATTAACTAGCAGAAATAAGATGGGATTCAGACCCAACTCTAGTTGTCATTTTTAAGTGCCATTGAGTTGGTTCTGACCCACAGCACCCTCTGCACAACAGAACAAAACACTGCCTGGTTCTGGGTCACGCTCACACTATTTCAGTCCATCTTGCTTGAGGGCCTTCCTTCTCTTCAAGGTCCCTTTACTTTACGGAATATGATGTCCTTTTCTAGGGGCTGGCCTCTCCTGAAAACATCTCCAACAGATATACGACGAAATTTCATCATCCTTAACTCTAAGGAATAGTCTGGTCATACTTCTTCCAAGAAAGGTTTGTTTGTCCTTTTAGCAGCCTGTGGTACTTTCAGCATTCTTCTCCACTAGCACCATTCAAGCATTCTTTTGTCTTCCTTGTTAAATATACAACTTTTATATGCATATAAGGCAATGAACATCCCTCTTTGGGTGAGGCACACCAGTCCTCAATGTAATATCCTTGCTTTTCGAGGCTTGAAAGAGATCTTGTCTAACCGATTTACTTAATACAAGGCTTTGCTTGACATTTTGACTGCTGCTTCTATGAACACTGGTTATAGAACCAAACAAGATAAAATCCTTGACGACTTGAATGTTTGTTCCATTTATTATGATGTGACCTTTGTTCCAGTTATGAGGATTTTGGTCTTCTTTTATACTGAGTTATAACCCACACTGAAGGCTGCAATCCTTGATTGTCATCAACAAGTGTTCTAAGTCCTTTTGACTATCAGCAAGCAAGGCATGCCACCTGCTCATTGCAGGTGGTTCCTAAGTCTTCCTACAATCTTGTTGCGACATTGTTCTTTATATAATCCAGCTTCTCTGATTACTTGCTGTGCATACAGATTGATTAAGTATGGTGAGAGGCTATAAGTCTGTCACACACCTTTCCTGGTTTTTGAACATGCTGTGTGACCTTGTTCTGTTCACACAACTTTCTGTTGATCCATGTATAAGTTCTACACAGACACAATCAAATGTTCTGGAATTCCTATTCTTCTCAAGTCTATCCATAATATGTTATAAGTTACATAGCTTTGACATAATCAGTAACATAAGTAAAAATCTTTCTGGTACCCTCTGCTTTCAGCCAAGATTCATCTGACACCAGCAATGTCTTCTGAATTCAGACTGAACCTCTGGCAGTTCCTTGTCAATGTTTGCTGGAACCATTGTTGGATGCTCTTCAGCAGATATTTACTTGCCTGTTATGTCAGTGATATTTTTCTATAGTTTTAGCATTCTCTTGGGTCACTTTTCTTTGGAAAGGGCACAAATTTGGATCTCTTCCAGTCAATTGGCCAAGAATGTGGCTTCCAAATTTTCCAGTATAAATTAGTATTTCCAACACTTTATTAGATTGTTCAAACATTTCAATTGGTACCCCCTCAATTCCTTCAGCCTCATTTTTGGCTAATGCTTTCAAAACAGCTTGAGACTTCTTCTTTCTCTACCTGTTGTTCTTGCTCCTAAGCCACCTTTTGAAATGATGGAATATTGAGTAGTTCTTTTTGGTACAGTGGCTCTGAGACCTTAGTGAAGAGTGTGAATTGACCACACTCTTTGTTTTCTTGATAACATCTTTAAGGTCCCACCTAAGAACTGGGGGTGAATCAAGTCATACGCTTTGTTTTCTCTGGTTATGTATTGGTGCTATCATACACTATCACACCATCATTACTGCCTGACATGGAAAGCAAGACCTCCATTTCCTGACTGAGGTTTTGTATAAGCAAGAGGACCTGCTGTGACTTTGGGATATCTTTGACTTTTAGCTCTGGACCTTTCATCTGGTTCACCTCTGCCTGACCTTTTGATTTTGAACTTGTGAGTTACTGTGGGATATTGCAGTGATTCACAGAACCCAGCAATGTAAGCAGGTATATTCAAGGGAGGAGTAGGGTAAAAATGGAGCTAAATGGTATCTTGATTGGATTGGACATTTGGACATCATTAATCCCCAACTCCTTGGAACTATTCTGGTATTAAATGTTCCAAAAGAAATTATTACCATAAAGGTGAAACTACACATAATGTCCTTAGTAGGTACACTTCTTCATAAAATAAGTATACTTCATGATGACTATTAAGCTTCAAGTGAGGCCCTTGGACTGTGAACAGAAGAGAAGGAAGAGAATATTCTAACTTAAATTGTAAAATATAATTCTTAGCTTGAGGTCTGTGTCCATGGTGTGTCAAGGTCCTTTTTTTGTTTTGTTTTGTTTTCTTGTGAAGTTCCTAAGTTCCATTTAACTATTCATTGTGGATCTGTGTAAAGATGCACCAACTATTCTTTTTATTCTCAGAAAATGCCCTTTATTTTTATCCTTTTCCACTCACTCACATGCAATTTGCAGCAAATTGCCTTTTCTTTGGTACATTGTAACTTATGACTCAATTTAAAAAGTCTTCAGTGAACTTTTAATCAGTCCTCTATCTTTGTCATACAACCAAATGACTAGTTTAATAAACAGTTGTACTACAGTCCATAGAGAACATTTGAATCTGTTTCAAAGTTTTTGAAAGATGCCAGAGTGCATAAATAATGATAACTTTGATCATAGATTAACGAACCATCAAAGCCACACAAAAAATGTCAATACAACTTACCAAAGGATGAGATGGCAACAATACACATAAGAAAATACACACTGTGCATTAAAAGTATATCCTTAAATATGAAGCAATAAAACAAGTATAAAGACATGCAGACAGATTAAAAGTTCATTAGGCATTCAGTTAGAATCCTGTCAGCTAATAAGACAACACCAAGGGGCTTTAAAAAGTTCATGGACTTGGTCGATCTAGATAAGATAGGCTGAATAAACAGTCTGGAGGAGAAAACAATGGGATTGATGGTTCCAGGGGCCATGGGAGAGAGGGAGCTGGGGGAAAGGAGGTGTTGTTGATCGACCTAGGGACAAGGCCACAGCAAATGATCCAAAATCAGTGGCAAGGAGAATGTGAGAGGCCTGGTAGGGATTGATCAAGAGTAATGTAACAGAGAGAAATTACTGAAATACAAAGGAAGGCTTAGCATGATAATGTGACAAGAGGAAAGTAAAAGAAAATAGAGGAAAGCAAAGGGTATTTATAGAGATCTAAATACAGGCATGTGCATAAGTAAATATATTTATATATGATGGGGAAATAGAGCTACATGCATATACTTATAAGGTTAGTATTAAGGCAGCAGATGGACATTTGGCCTCCATTCAAGTACTTCCTCAATGCAAGAACATTTTGTGTTATTAAATTGGCATTCCATGATGCCTTTCTGACATCATTGCTGAAGGTGAAGACAAATGAGTGCATAGCAAATGTGGTGAAGAATGCTCATGGTGCCCGGCAATCAAAAGTTATAGCGTCCTGGGTCTTAAAGGCTTGAAGGTAAACAAGCAGCCATCTATCTCAGAAGAAACAAAGCCTACATGGATGAAGTGCACCAGGCTGTGTGACCACGAGTTGTTGAAGGAATCAGGTATCAGGCATCAAATAACTAAAAATTGGATTGGAGACCCAAAGCCCATCTGTAGGTAATGGAACATCCCCTTACAGAAGGGTCATGAGGAGGAGATGAACCAGTCAGGGCGCAATATAGCAATTATCAAACATACAACTTTCCTCCAGTTCTTCAGTGCTACCTCCCCTTTATCCCCCCACCCCACCATCATGATCCCAATTCTACCTGATAAATCCAATTTAACCAGAGGATATATACTGGTACAGATAGAAACAGGAAACACATGGAACCCAGAGACAGATGATCCCTTCATGGCTAGTGGTGAGGATGGTGATACCGGGAGAGTGGAGGGAAGGTGGAATAGAAAGATCGAACCGATTATAAGGTTCTACATATAACCTCCTTCCATGGAAGAAGGTGAAAGGAGACATTGGACAGTGTAAGATATGACAAAGTAATAATAATTTATAAATTATTAAGAGTTCATGAGGGAGGGAAGGTGTGGGAGAGAGGGGGAAAATGAGGAGCCGTTTCCAAGGGCTTAAGTAGAAAGCAAGTGTTTTGAGAATGATGATGACAACAAATGTACAATGTGTTTGACACACAATGGGTGAATGGATGGGTTGTGATAAGAGTTGTATGAACCCCATTAAAATAATTTTAAAAGTAAAAAATGTTCTTGGAAAAATGGAATTGGAAGATAATGGAATTTCTCCATAAACTCTTTGAAGCTCCTTGCAGATATGAAAGAGTTTTTATTTTGAAAATTAAAAGGGCTTATTAGATGAAGCTTTCTGCACCAATAGAGATATACAGCTTAAGGAACCCACAGAAGCAGTTCTGCTCTGTCCTATAGGATTGTTATAGTTTAAAATTGAATCAATAGCAGTGAATTATGTTTTGTTTGTGTTTTTGGACCTATGCCTTTAAATTAGATTATTTATGCTACTTTGTTATTATCTGTTATTATCTATATGTATCAATTTATACTACTAAGTATCTTAAGAAATAATTTTATTTATTTGGATCCATCTTCACCCCCACCCCTTTTCTTTCTCCCTTTCCTTGGTTTCTCTGTAACCATCAGTCTTGTTTAGTGTGAAGCACTTTACTTTTATTAAAGTGGTTCCATACGATATTTGCTCTTATGGATCGGACTGATTTCACTCAGCAAACCATCTTTCAAAGGAGCCCTGGTGGTGGAGTGGGCTGCTAACCACAAGATCCTAGTCTGAAACCAACATCTATTCCATGGGAGAAAGATGAGGCTTTCGAACCCTGAAAAGATGCAGTCTCCCAAACCCAGGAAGTGGGTCAGCTCTGCCCTACAGGATTTCTGTGAACCAGAACTGACTCAGTGGCTGTACGTTTTAGATGATTTGATGCATTTCTCCATGCCATGAGGTATTTGATGAGTTTCATCATTATTCTTTAGATATGCATAGTATTCCACTATAAGTATATACCAAAATTTATGTATCCAGTGGAAACAGACTTTTGGACCAAATATTGTGTCAGTACTTGATAAATATGTTGCTATTCAATATTAAATATGGGACATGCATGTCTATATTGGGCAGTCAAGTCCTCTAATGGATATCTCCCATGTTTTAGGCTATCTAGTACTTTCTGAAACTCTTCTGTTTGGTAAAAATTTAGATTCCCAAACCCCGTTTTCACAATGTAGCAGACACCACAAGCCCTTTCCCAAGTCCTCTGGCAGTTTGGACACAGACAGAGGCTTATACCTACCAATCAGACACATAAAGTTTGATTTGGAGTATAATAATAGACTCTGAGTGAAATCCACTTGACAGGGGAAGGTGATGGCCTAGATATTTAGCTAAGTATTTTATTGGCTTCACATTTTGTGGTTCTCAGTGATTGGCAAAGCTTCATGGTTGAATTCATGGCACAAAAATGGCATGAGTGCTAACAACTGCAATGATGGCATCAAGTTGAGTCCTGGGCAGTATCTCAAACTCAGAAGACTTTTGAAAATGCAATGGTGACCACTTCCATGGGAGATCAATTGTTTTATGGTGAGGTTTTGAACCCTAGTTCTAGAAGCTCAAATATCAGCCTTTCTCTCTTTCTAATGACCCCTCAAAAGAAACACTTGTATCAATTAATGCTTTCCATAGAAGCAAAAGCAGTATCTATGAGATTTATACTTATATGTATGAGGGGATTCAAAAATTTTAATGGAAAAATGGAATGAATAGATAATGTGGATTTTTTTCATGAATTTTTGAGGCTTTCGCTTATAGACGAGTATAAATTTTCTGTACTTGTATGTGCGTGCACACACATATGCAAACACATGCAAATATATGTATGTGCAACACATAAATATGATTTATTTCAAGAAATTGGCTCCCATGATAATTGCAATTGGAAAGTCTGGAACCCATGGAGCAAACTAGCAAGCTGAAAATTATTGGTGACAAATATATGCTTGTCTTGGGGTGGCATTTGTTTTTACTCAGGAAAACTTCTGTTTTGGTTTTAAGATCTTTTAACTGATTGTGTGAATCAGTCACATTATGGAAGGTAATCTTTACATGAAATCAGCTGATTAGAGGTGTTCACCACATCTACAAAAATCCCTTCACAGAAAGACTCAGATTAGTGTTTGATTAAATATCTAAATACTGTAGCCTAGCCAAGTTGTCACATATAACTAATCACCTGCTCACCTTCCCGACAAGTTCCCTGGAGACAAAATGTGTACAATACGCAAATGTGCTAATGGTGCCTGGGGTTCAAAAGATATAGCATCCAGAGTCTTTAAGACTTGAAGATAAACAAGTGACTATCTAGCTGGGAGTGACTATCTATATGGGAGAAGCACACCAGCCTGCGTGATGAGATCAGGCATCAGGCATCAGGTGACTGAGAACAAACATGAGGAGCGTGGGGGAGTGGAGACCCCAAAGCCCATCTGTAGACAATTGGACATCCCCATGCAGAAAGTGTCACAAGGAAGGGATCAACCAGCCAGGGTGCATTATAGCACCAACAAAACATACAACATGCCTCTATTTCTTTAATGCTTCCTCTCCACCTCCTCCACTATCAAGACCCCAATTCTACTTTACAGGTTTGGCTAGACTGGAGCATGTACACTGGTACAGATAAGACCTCTCAACACGAGGAATAGAGGACCGATAAACCCCTCAAGAACAATAATGGGGATAGGGATACCATGAGGATAGGAGGAATGTGGGGAGAGAAAAGGGGAACAGATCAGAAGACTAATGTGTAACTGCTCTCCCACACCCTCTGCAGGGGGATGAACAGCAGACACGTGGGTGAAGGGAGACAGCGGCTGATGTAAGATATGAAAATAATAATAATTTATAAATTATCAAGGGTTCACAAGGGAGGGAGTAAAAAAAATGAGGTGCTGATACTAAAGACTAATGGAGAAAGAAAATGTTTTGAAAAGGATGGTGGCAATAGATGCACAAATGTGCTTGACACAATGGATTGCTTTAAGAGCTGAAAGAGCCCCCAATAAGATTGCTAAAAAAATACACAAAATACTAATCACCACAAGTCCTTTTCTGTTGCATCACCATAGTTGGATATTTGTTTTATGTAATTGAGAGCTCCATCTTCATCCATGGAACTTGTTAATGGAACTCAAGATTGTTTTTGAAGCTCTCAGTGTATGAAGCACATGGCAATAACTAGATAATACTATGATGCCCATTTTCACACATGGGGAAACCAAGGCTCCCAGAAGCTAAAAAAATGAAAATATCCAAATTGCTATATTGCAAAGATGAGGCTAGACCCCAATCCAATCTCTTAGCTAACAAATAATTATTGTGCACTTGTTTAAACTATCCAGAAGCAATGATAGGCGAATGGGTCAGATTTGAGAGGACACCAATGCGTTTTAGGTTTATTGTTATTATGTAAAATTCACTGATTTATCTATCCTCAGGTGGCCTGTTGCTTTGATGAATGGGCTCCTTGACATCATAGGAGAATTAATTTTCAGAGGACTGGGGGTAAGGGTCAGAGATCTCCTCTAGACATTTGTCATAGTATGTAAATTAAATCTTTCTTGCTCATCCTTTGTAAGATTGGAAGGAAGAATCTGGATATCATTCGTCTTCCTTGTTCATAATACATCTTGACCCGGCAAGCCAGACAGACCGACAGCTACTCATCTCAAAGCTCTCAGTTGACTTTGTTCGTGCTGTTGAGCCCATGTCTCCATTTTCCTGGACCTTGTACTCACTAATTGGCTAATGATTACTTTTAGACTACAATGCAAATATGCATTGCTTAATATCCACAATGATGTTTTCTGAAATAAGATATATGTGAACTAAACATTGTATGAACACTGTATTATATGCAGACCATCTCTGGATTACAAATGAGTTCCATTCTAATATCTACCTGTATGCTGAATTTGTTTGTAAATTAGAACAGAGGGTAAAATTAGTATTGAACGCAGTTAGGTAACTTTCTTAGTATATAGCATACAGTATACCTTTCTAGTCATTGACAATAGTTAAGAAACATTTTCTTTCTTTTTTAAAGATCATTGTATTAGGGGCTTTAACAGTTTTTTTTAATAACAATCCATACATCAATTGTATCAAGCATATTTTGTACATATGTTGCCATCATTATTTTCTAAAAATTTATTTTCTATTTGAGTACTTGGTGGCCAGATCTTTTTTTTTCTGACCCTTTCCTCACACCACTTGTGACCCCTGGATAAATTATAAATTATTATTATTTTCATATCTTATAACAACCACTGTCTCCCTTCTTCCACAGTAGTTTCTATTCATCCCCCTCAGTGAGGTGAGGGGTGTTTATTTGTTGATCATTGTGATCAATTCCCCCTTCTTCTCCTTCCTTCTCTCCTTTACCTCTACACTCTGTTCCTGAGGGGTTTATTTGACCAGAATTCTGTGTCAGGAACTCTTATGTGTACCAATGTGCAGGTTCCTGTCTAGCACAAAGTGGAAGGACTGGACTGGGGTCATGATAGTGGGGGGTGAGGAAGACTCAAGGAACCAGGGGAATATTTCAGTGGTGCTATACTTTGCCATGGTTGGCTCATCCTTCTTTGTGACCATTCTGTCAAGGGATATCGCATTGTCTACCAATGGGTTTGGGGTCTCTGCTGTGACCTCTCTCCTCCTTAACTATATGGTCTTTTTTGTTTGTTTGCTTTGGGTCTTCTGGTGCCTGTTTTCTGTTCCGATCAATACCTCATGATCACAGACTGGTATGCTTTTTCCTTGTGGGTTTGTTGCTTCTCTGTTAGATGACCATAAAGGTCCCAGACACTATATATTTTTGGTAACTGGTCACCATCAGCTTTCTTTACCCCATTTGCTTATATGGTCATTTTGTCTTCAGCGATCATGCTAGGAGGGTGAGCATCAAAGAATGCCAAGTTGTTAGAACAAAGTGTTCTTGCATTGAGAGATGGCTTGAGTAGAGGCCCAAAGACCATCCAGTACCTCAATATATTGCCATATAAATATATGTACATAGACCAGTACCTCTATTTTTAATGAATTAATATAGTTATGCATGCATGCACCTATGTTAATACCTCTTTCATAGTTTTGCTTTCTAGATATTTCCTCTGTTTCCTTTTACCCTCCACCATCTTGCTTGCCCTTCTTTTGCATCTTAGTAATTCCTCTCAGCTTGATTGCTATTTCTTCAACACCCTCCAGCATCCTTACATGCTCCTTGTTGTTGATTTTAATTCCCTAGCTGCTCCTCTGTGGCGTTGTTTTCTCACCACTCCATTCCCCTGCCTCCTCCTTCACCCAAGTTCCTCTGGAACCTTCATTCTCACTGCTTTCTCCTCTGCCTTGAGAAAACATTTTCATATACACTAAAATAATATAATATACAGTGACAACATAATAATAAGGCAAGAGCAACAATAATGTTTGATAAACATTGTAAAGTTACACCCATTTATATACACCTTAAATTAGGAACGTCAGTTTATATAGTCAGCTATATAGAATTATATAGATATTGAGAAAATGGACATTATGTAGCCTGCAACTGCATGTCTAATTGCATATCTTCTCTTCTCCATGGAAGGGAATGTTCTGAAAGACTGTTCTTTGACCAAATTCTGGGATCTCAAAGGTTTTATGTTGCTGTACTTTAGTTTTGTTGACATATTTCACATATTATACAATTTAATCCTTCATTCATATTAAGGGGAGTTGTACAATCAACACCTCAATCAATATTTAATCAACATACAAAAAACCCTGAAACAACATTAAAATTAGTTAAAAAGTAGATCAAATAGTATGGTGTTTCATTTTAACATCATTAAATCTGCCATAATAGAATTTATAAGGCTTTCTGTTTGATAGCAAGGATATTCATATCTCTGGACTACAGACAGAGGAAAATCACTAGAGGCTTAATTCAATGGGGGACACTGCAAGTTGATTTTTGTCCTCCAGTGCCACCCATAGCTTCCAATAAGTTTCTGTAAATTATGCAGGTATTCATAATATATGCTCTGGCACCATTCCCTCCATTGGATTTGGATTTTATTATTTACACTCCTTGGGTCACACATGTTAGTGTGCTTCTTCCATGTGAACTTAATGCCTCATTTAAAAGGATGTCTGTTTTAAGATAAGTCTTTAAGGCCCTGATGCTCTTCTTTCTGAAAGCTGGGCACCATCTAATTTTTTTCACTTTGCTATAGCATCCATGCCATCAGTAATCTCTTGTTGAGGGTATTGAGTAAGGCCATTTCATAAGAACTAATTACTCTCAGATTAGAACTAAAATTAAATGTGAGCCCCAAATCCAGTCATGTATCTCTGGTTTTCATTAGAGAACATTATCATTTCATTGCAGAGAACATTATAAATCACTTCCTGCACTATTAGGTAATTATATTGAAGTTATCATTAAGTTAGCCAACGGTATGGTCTTTAAAACATGATTGAGAAAAGACAATTATATAAGTGCAGGTTGAGCTTTAGAACACAATACATGAACTGTTGACTTATACAGATTAAACTTTTAAGCCACTGGACACTATTTACATGAGCAATGGGGTTGGATGATAGGGCAAAACTTTCAATAACATTGATCCACAAAGGCAGAACTTTGCCTACCAGACATACGAAAGCCTACATGTCTTAAACAAGTAAGGTAAACATTAAGACAGTAAATATATGGTCATCTGAGAACACCATTCATTGAGTACCTTCAAAGTAAGAGCACCAAACAAAAGTCCCATGACCACCAATTCTATAGCCTTGGGATATGCAGTCATTTGCTGTGTCTTGTACTGGGGTGCTTCATCTTTAAGTTCAAGAGATTATGTCATTTTCTTAATCTGTTACAGATGAGTTTGGAGTAAAAGCCAGTTTACTTCGTTTGGTTTCCACATTGCTCCCTTCTGAGGTATTAGCTGAAGGATGTTGTGAGTCTGTACCATTGTCCTCATAGTCTATAGCACATGGTCTAGGTCACCAAGGGTTGGGCAAAAGCTCTAAGTCAAAAATGTCCACGTAGGAAAATAGTATAATTCCTCCTTGGGTTCTATGGATGTATTGTTAAGTGTTTCTTTTACAATGAGAAGTTGTTCCACTCAGTTTATACACCTGTGTTAAGCAGGGTTCTCTGGAGAATTAAAACAAGGACACTTCTGATCATATGAGAGGGTACCCCCCAATGGATTTTTTCAAAGCTTTGCATTTAAATAAGGTTGTACAAAATAACCTTATCACCTTCAAAGTACTGTCCTTGGCACTTAATACATTTGTCATAGCTGCAATTCGATTCTTGGAAACATTTTTTCAAACTCATCTGTTTGGATGACTGACAGAGCTTTCCTTGTTTTTGTTTGTTTGTTTGTTTCACCATTTCTATATCATCAAGCCACTGTCCTTTTATAGCCCTCTTCATTCATGGAAACAAAAAGAAGTCACACAGATAAAGGTCAGGTGAGTCAGAGGTATGCCATATTTTTGTCAAAAAATGGCTCGCTGAGATGGCTGCATGAGCAGGTGCATTGTCATGGTGGCAAAACCAGTTCCTTGTATGCTTCACACCAGGCTTTTTTTGTCACACATTGTTAACAATATTTTCAGAACCTCTAAATGGAAGGCTGATTAATAGTCTGACCTGGTGCACTATCTTCCTCACATCAAAAACCCCACAAATAAACATCAGATTTTTTTGTGGAGAGTGTACCTTCTCAGATATATAAAAAGATAGGTTTATATACCAAGAAGAAATATAACAGCTAATTTTTTTTTCACACAGTAGGACAGAGGGCTCAGTTTACCTCATTTTTGTGCAACAGTAAATGCACTGAATGTCCTTCAAATCACTCTGGCTGCTGGTCCAAAGTCCAGGAAGCAGGTAGCTGAGTCTGCCTCAGACAAGACAAACAGGGTGGGGTAGCAATAGCAGAATAATGAGAAGCTAAGGTACAACAGAGGCCAGTAGCATGGGAGTCCCAATTGATCCTCAAAAAATGTGGTGAACAGGACTCAATGGAACCTCAAGCACTAGCCATTTGTGTATGGCAAGGTGACATGATCCATGGGTTAAGTTGGCCCATAGCAGCACAGCACATGGTTGAAGCAAAGGACTAGCTCGGGGGCAATATCTCGTTCGTTGTCCACCAATCAATCTTTGACCTGATTAAACTTTGCCCACATGTTCCTTTGGGCACTTAGTTGGCCCAGTAAACCTAGTTATCATATCACCATTGGAAATGTAATGGACTTTTCTGAGGTACACATGTTCCTCTGCTCCCATCTGGATTTATTTTCCAGGAAGCTTCCCTTATCATTTCTGTAGGAGTGTCTGTTGATCTGGGGTGACTTTAGCAGAGTGTTGTATGGCAGTGACTGAAGAGCCTCCTTCTCTGGCCCCATTTTGAGAAGCTGACCCCACCTGAGCTGAGGCCTCATCTGTTGAACTGATTTTTTAAGATATATATGAAATAAAGGTGACAGATAATCCAGAAAAGTTGGATCACCTGAATAGGGATGTGGCATCAGGACTAGAGAAAGCTTATTAAAGTATGCAAATGACACAAACTAACTTGCTGAAAGTGAGAAGGACTTGAAGCATTTCGTGATGAAATTCAAGAATTGCTGCCTTTAGTATGGATTACAACTTAATCTAAAAAAAGACCAAAATCCTCACAACAGCATCATAAGTAAGAAACATCATGATAAGTGAAGAAAAGCTCGAAGCTCTTCAGGGTTTTGTCTTGCCTGGGCACGCAATGAACACACACGTAAACAGCAGTCAAGAGAGCACAGGACAGGCGACAAAGGGTCAAGCTGCTGCACAAGAACTCTGAGGTGTGTATGAGGGGGTGCAGAGAGGAGACCCAGTGCCCATTGGTAGGCAACTGGACATCCCCTTAAAGAAGGGTCACGGGGAGGAGATGAGCCAGTCAGGGTGCAGTATAGCAACAATGAAACATTCACCTTCTCTCTAGTTCTTTAATGCCTCCCCCTGCCGCACTATCATGACTCCAGTTGTACCTTACAAATCTGGCTAGACCAGAGCAGGTTCACAATTAGCGCTGGAAACACAGGGAATCCAGGGCAGATAAACCCCTCAGGACCAATATTGATAGTAGGTAATCCAGGAAGGGAAGAGAAAGGTGGGAGGAGACAAGGTGAGCTGATCACAGTGATCTACCTGTAACCCCCTCTCTGGGGGCCAACAACAGAAAAGGGAGTGAAGGGAGACATTTGTCAGTGTAAACCATGAAAAGAATAATTTGTAAATTATCAAGGAGAGGATTGGTGGAGAAAGGGGAAAAGTGAGAATGTAATACCAAAGGCTTAAGTAAAAAGAACATGTTTCGAGAATGTTGGTGGCAACAAATATACAAATGTCCTTAACACAATGGATGGATGGATGGTGATGAGTTGTATGAGTCCCCAATAAAATGATTCTTAAAAAAAGAAAGAAAAGCAAGGATGTTATTTAGAGAACTAAGATGCCCCTGACCCAAGCCATGGCATTTTTAATTGTTTCATGTGCATGTAAATGTGGATATTGAATAAGTTTCCTGATATTTGTTCAATGAAAGACCTAAATTCTTTATTTCTAATTCCAAGCCTACTCCTAGACTAAATAACTACTCATCACCATAGAGTTTGCATCTTTCAAATAATAGCAAGCTTTTCATTAGTCTTAAAATGATAAATATGTGTTCCTCCTAAGCTTTTGACTTGCGTCATACTCCATTCTATTCTTGGGTTTTTCCAGATGGAAAAAGTTCAGTGCCACTAAAGAAAGGAGGAAGAGACAGGCCATTTCTTTTCTCTATGAGGTAATGTCCTCATATTTGTCCTAAAATAGCCCTCCTGTGTTTTGAAGGGTGGCTGCCTGGTGGCTTCCTACGTTGTTGTGTAGTGTATAGTAGATTCCAATGAACAGTGACAACATAGGATAGGGTAGAACCGCCCCGTACATTTTGTTACAGGAACAAATAGTCATGCCTTTTCCCCATGAAACAACTGGTGGGTTTGAAGCACCATCTTTTAGTTAGTAGTTGTGTATGGAATCATTATGTCACAAGGACTCATATAACATCAATGCACATGCTTTATTTATTTTTATTTAATCATTTTACTGGGGTCTCATACATCACTTTTCATCATACATAGTTCAATACATAGTTACATATACTGTGACAAGCACCCCCACTTGAAGCCTGCCCTCATCAACATTCTCCCAACATCTGTCTTTCCACTTGAGCCCTTGATATGAGTCTCTCTTCCTTCCCCCTCCAACCTTTCCCTGCTTCCTTCCAGTTCTCATTACTCTGCAATCATTATTGTTTTGTTATATCTTACACTGCCCAACATCTTCCCCTGCCCACTCCTCCCTACTTCCGTCCTCCAGATAGGAGACAGTCAGTCTGCAGATCCCCATAGCTGGCTTTCTCTTTCCACCCCACCTTTCCTCCATTCATCCCGCAACTCCACTCCCACCATTGACCCTGAGGGGTTCATCCACCCCAAGTTCCCTGCATTTTCAGCTCCCATCTCCACCAGTGCACCTCCTCCAGTCCAGTTGGAACTGTAGGGCAGAGTTGGGACCGTGGTGACTGGGAGGAGGAAACCTTCAGGAAATAGAGGAAAGTTTTATGCTTCATTGCTACCTCACTACCCCTTGACTGACCCATCTCCTCCCCATGACTTCCCTGTAAGGGGGTGTCCAATTGCCCACAAGTGGACTTTGGGTCCCCACCCTGCTCTCCCCCTCATTCTTACTGATTTAATCCTTGTTCTTTGATGTTTGATGTTTGCTGCCTTCGGCCCCTTGTGATCACACAAGTTGGTGCGCTTCTTCAATGTGGGCTTTGCTGTTTCTGCACTGGATGGCCACTTGTTCACCTTCAAGCCTTTAAGATCCCAGCTACTTTATCGTTTGGTGGCTGGGTGCCATCAGTTTCCTCTGCTCTGTCTGCCTCTGTACCCCTTTGTCCTCAGCGATCATGTTAGGAGGGTGGGCACATAATGATATGTTTTTGTTCTTTGATGCCTGATAGCCTGGTTCTTTCCACTCCTCGTGGTCACACAGGCTGGTGTGTTTTTTCTATGGTAGGCCTTGTTGCATTGTTTCCTCATCCTCCAGCCTTTAAGGGCTCAGGCATTATGTCTTGATATCCAGGTACCATGAGCCATCTTCACCACTCTTTCTCCTGTCCCCACTTGTCCTCAGTGATCAACTCAGGAAAGTGCATACACAGTAATATGGCTTTTTCCACAATGCACGTGCTTTATATAGCTTCAAGGTGTTTCTTATCTTTCCTCCCTTTTTCTTCGATGTATTTTCATCAACACAGTTTATTATTGCTATACTCTCTTTGCCTGTATTAGTAGCAGCTCTTAATTCAGCACCATCAGCAAACTTCCTGTGTCATTTGCATTTCTGCAAGATCCTTAATAAAGACTTATGCCATAGTGTCTTGGTATGTTGGAACAAGACTTCTTCATCTTAAAGAACAAGGGAAGGGATATAATGTACAATATTGAGACCCTTTCCTTATTTGCTTACTTTAAAATTCTTTATTTGTTTATTTTTTAACCTTAACCCTAATGCTAAAATCCTAAAACCATAACCCTTACCTTAATCTTATTTGCTTACTTTATAAGAATCTCCCAAAGGTCTGCTGAGAGACAGCCCATGCCTGAGCAGAAACTTAGCAGCCTGCTGATTCTTGTCATGTTTCCACTGTGTTAAAATGACTTTTTAAAAATAATAATAAATTTTTTCTGACTTGTGTTATAGCAACTGAAAAATGTCAAAATTTTCTAAATGTTTGAAATGTTGATATTTAGGATGTCAGATAGGTAAAGGCCTGAGAAATATGTAATTTTACTCTCATATAACTGATTTTGAGAGAGAATTTTAGTCTTTCAGGAGGCAGAGGTAGGTAGAAAGCCATCAAGGAATGAAAGGAACCCGTCCATAGGATCTAGTGGTGATATGGGTGAGATTTATTCGTCACACTCTTTCTTCCCTTATAACACTATTTCACACCCACTGGAGGCCCAGAATTTGATGACAAATAAATGTTCCTCCACATTTTCCAAGGGCCTCTAGATCCCTTATTTTAAATGAGCAAACTTTGTAGGTACATCAGTTAAATAAAAAGATTTTTTTCCCTTTCCCGTTACCCTGGGTGGTGCAGATAGTTTGTGTTTGCTGCTAGCTGAAAGGTTGCTAGTTCAAATCTGCCCAAAGGCCTCTCAAAACAAAAGCTTCTATCCATAAAGATCCAAAAGACAATTATCCACAAACAAACAAACAAACAAGCCCCCACCTCAAGGTCATTTGTTTATTCACTATAAAACAATAGAACTGTCATATAAGGTTTCCAAGGCTTTATTTCTCTATGGAAGCAGAATGCCACTTTCTCCAATGATTTCTCCCAGAATGCTGGTGGGTTCAACTGGCCAGAGGCCAAGCTCTGAACCATTGTGTCACTAGTTCAACTCAGGAACACACAGAGACACAATGAGTCAAGGTGAACGCAACAGAACCATGTTTCCTCTTTCCTCTTTTCATTTCATGGCTCTCTTTGCTCTTTCTTAAAGAAAAGAAACCCACACATGATTACACACTTAACTGGAGGTTATTGGTTTTTTTTTTCATCTCTCCGACCATCTGACCAATTATTAGGAAGCAATAAAAAGAAAGCATATTGAGATATCAAAATAGATGATCACGCATTGATACACTCTGCTTCTGATTTTACATATCATTCCAGCCCATTGGTGAGAGGATGTCTTTTGGAGGGGGATATTTGTGATGTGTTTGTTGAGATTTCCCCTCTTCTCTTATTTTAGGCAGGTGGGAATTCTGTGGAGTAGAAAGCAGAAGCTGATGGAGGGCCAAAACCTGCACTGGCATTGGTCATAGTACTCTGAGCTTTAGGCTTTTGTGATATGTGTATCTATTCTTTTCTGAGAAAACAGAATGGTTTCTGGAGATATGGCTTGAATTTTGTCTCCGTTCCTTCCCCACAGAATATGTGTTACAGATCTCATTCCTTGCCCTGGTGCAGTGGATTATGTGTGAGACTGAAGATGGAAAGATCTGCAGTTCTAATCTCTCCATGTGAGAAAGGTAGGACTGTCTGTGTGGAGAAAGATGTACAGTCTCAGAAGTCCTAGGGTTCAGCTCTTCTCTCTCTGATAGAATCTTTATGGGTCAGGTGTGACAATGGGTTGGGTTTGTTGACTATAATCCCATTTGGGAATGGATTGATGTCTTTATGTCAATGAGGCAGAATTAGTGTGGGGTATGTCTTTATTCTTGAGATATAAACCCACAAAACAAAGTTCCTGTAATCCAGTTGATATTGATTTGTAGAAATTCTTTAGGATAGAGTAGAACTATCACTGGGAGTTCCTGACACTATACTTTTCTTTTTAATTTTTAAGGATTTCATTTTATTTGAATCCATAATCATTCCAAATTCTGGAAGCAGAAGTCATGTTTTATTGTACAGATTTGCTACACGAAATCTTTTGAACAGCAAGGCTGTCCTTTTGAGAACTATAGTGTACCTGACCCAAGTGATGGCATTTTCTTTTTAAAAAATCATTTTATTGGGTGCTTGTACAGTTCTTATTGCAATCCATACACATACCCACTGTGTCAAGCACATTTGTACATATGTTACCATTGTCATTTTTAAAACATTTTCTTTTGGCTTGAGTCCAAGAGTGTGATTCTTTATGAACATAGAAAGCCTTCACTCTCCAGTTCTCTTTCACTTATGTTAGACACCATTGAGTCCATTTCAACTTTTAACAACCTTACACATAAAAGAGCAACACACCTCTTGGTCTTTCACCATCTTCACCATTGTTCCTGTTCTTGAGCCCCTGGTTGTAGCCACTGTCAATCCATCACATTGAAAACCTTCTTTCTTGCTCCCCCTCCACTTTACGAAGCATGATGTCTTTCTCTAGGGATTGATGTCTCCTGACAATATGTCCAAACTGTGTAAGATGAAGCCTTGCCAGACTTGCCGGTTACCAGCACTCTGATCGACCTTTTTCAGGACAGATTTTTTATCTTTTTTTAGTTTTTGCAGTCCATGGTACTTTCAATATTCTTCTCCAGCACAAGTCAAATGCAACAATTCCTCTTCAGTCTTCCTTAATCAATGTCCCAGTTTCACATGCCTATGAGATGATGGCTTGGGTCAGGGATGCCTAAGCCCTTAGAGTTACATCCTTGCTTTCCAATTCTCTAAAGAGCCCTTGTGTAACGGGCTTACCTAATGCAGCATGTCTTTTGAACTCTTGACTGCTGCTTTCATGAACCTTGATTGTGGATCCCAATAATACAAAATCCTTGACAATTTTATTGTTTTCTCCATTTATATCACCTATCATCAAGTGCCTCAAATCCTCCTTCCTTACAGCAGGTAACGTATCATCTGCATCTTGTGAATTAAGCCTTCCTCCAATCCTGAGGGCACATGCCTCTTCATATAAACCAGCTTCTCTGATGATTTGCTTATCATACAGAATGTATAAGTATGGTGAGAGGAGACAACCTTGATGCAAACTTTTCTTGATTTGATATCATACACTATAACCCGATTCCGTTCCCATAATTGCCTCCCAATTCATGTACAAGCTCCTCTTTTGAATCTGGCCTGAACCTCTGGCCATTCTGTATGCATATACTGCTGCAACCACTGGATGATCTCAAGCACAATTTTCTATCTATGTATATCCTACCAGAAGCAGCATTTTCATACTTCATGATGGATTTTGTTATATCTTTTTGACAATAAATACCATGCCATTAATCTTGATTGCTGTTTCTGGTCTAGTAAATCATGTGATTTTTCTGATCCAAAATGGCCAATACCAATCAATTTCAGCTCATTAGGAGATAAATTTTTATGTGTTCTATTTCTCTTTGACCACTTTAAATTTCCCAGATTCATACTTCATATAGTCCAACTATTTTGCAATGATTTCTTCTTGCCTCATATCTTGCCTCATCAGCTACTCCCACAGATTTTACCAGACCCGTGTCACCATCCTTGACTCCACTCTGAGAAGTCAGCTCCTTCTCATTCACATTTCACATACCTTCTAACTAGAGGGTCCATCCTCTGGGATTTTCTCCAAGCACCTTCTGCTTACCTTTCAGCCTTCAGTATAGGAAAAAGCTTTGAAATGATGCATAAGTGGCTCCTTCCTTCAAAGTGGGAAACCGAGTCTTCCTTCCTTGTCAATTTTTATTCTGGAAGCTCTGTAGAAATCTGTTCACTTTCGGTGACCCTGATGGCATATGTAGTACCAATGGTGGAGCTTCCAGTATAGAAGAAACCCACAAGCTACCACACAAGGACAAACTGACAGCCAAGATGTGGTCGGAGGGGCTGGTGGTTTAGAATTGAGGATATTGTGGTTAACAACCCAATGTGTAGCTCAGAACAGAGATAAAGCAAGCAAGTGAACAAGTGAAAAAGGAGCTTTCCCATTACATGAAGATTGCCCATAAACAGTAACTCAAAAGAGACGAGAACTCCTATCAAAGCTGAAACAAAGAGCGAACACCCCCTAGAGCTTGCAGTCTAAATTTGTACTTCTAGTCTCATAGACTTTGAGAAAACAAATTTCTCTTTGATAAAATAGTACATAGTACATGTATGTTACTTGTAGCTCAAGATAACAAGTCAAATGGGACCATCCAAGAAGTTAAGGAGGTGCTGCATAAAGCACCTGACAGTCTAGGGTTGGGTGAGAGTTGAGGGCAGAATGTTCTTCACAGCGCTCCCTGGCTTGTGCACTAAAGTTAGCCGCAGGAACTATCTTGCTGCTCTACATATCACACAGAATAAGCAGAACCAAGCACTTGAAGACACCATACATACAGCATGAGGGAAAACTGATGCTCAGAGCTATTCTTTCAAGACCCTGACATAGCTCTGGAAAAAAAGTCTAGTAACGTCCAAGAGTAAATTTACTGGAAGCAAGAATTGTAAGTTCTCTCCGAGAGTTTGGAGTCAGATTTGGATTGATTTCAAGATAACAAAGGAATATTGTGCTTTCCTCCTCTTCTCACTGCCAACCTAACCTGTGGTCTGGCAGTTTTCTTAGTTATTAATGACAGAGTGCAGTGAAATTCTGTGGTAGAACTCGTGCCTTTGATGTGGAATTCCCAGCTGATGCACCTTAACATGGCCCCTACCATCTGTCTGTCTCTCAGGGAGAGGTGTGGATGTTGTTATGATGCTGAACAGGTTTCTGTGGAGCTTTCAGATGAAGTAGATGAATGAGGGGGAGAAAGGCTTAGTGATCTACTGCTGAAAAATTAGCTAATGAAAACTATATCCATCACAAGTCTGATGTCATTGTGCATGGCTTGCCACACGTTGGAGTCTGACTAAACGGAGGCTAACAACACAGTACTTGATTCTCTGACTTGAATTAGCAATAGGCTAGTGGAATGACTTGTTGACTGAGAAGCACAGTGACTTTAAGACAGAAAGGGACCCCCCCCCCAACTTTAGTTTTCTGGTAGCAGTTACTATACGAGGTAACTTCAAGAAGTTCATGGCTATATTCCAGTTGTTTGTTTTTTAGTTACAGTTCCATGAACTTTTAGAAACAGTCTTGTAGAAATCAAGGGTCCTGGTAGCACCAATGGTCAAGCACTCAGCTACTACGTAAAACACTGGTGATTAAAATTCATTCTGCTTCTCTGGGTGATTTGCTACCTTACAGGTAGTGTTGTTAAGTGCCTTCAAGTTGATTCTATCTCATAGTAACACAATGTAGAAGAGAATGAAATACTGATTGGACCTGCACCAACCAGACAATTGTTCCTATGGGTTGAGCCCATTATTGCAACCAAAGTGTCAATTTATCTCATCGAGGGCCTTCTTTCTTCTTCTTCTCTGTCCCTCCATGTTACCAAACATGAGGTCCTCCTCCAGGGATTGTTTTTTTTCTGATATCCCGCCCAAAGGACATAAGGCAGGGTATCTCTGTCCTTGCTTCTAAGGAGCATTCTGGGTATCCTTCTTCTATGACAGAATTTTTTATTCTTTTGGCAGTCCGTTGTACCCCCAAATTCTTTGCCAGTACCATAATTGAAATGTAGGGATTCTCCTTCATTCTCCTTACTCAAGTCCAACTTTCATACAAGGTTATTGAAAAGACCATGGCTTGAGTCAGGTGCACTTTATTCCTCAAAGTAACATATTTGCTTTTCAATACTACATTTGCCCAAACAATGCATTGTTTATAACTTGACTGCTGCTTCCATAAACATTTATTGTGGACCCAAGCATGACAAAGTTGATGACAACTTTGATCTTTTATTTGTTTATCATGATGTTATTTGTCTGTCCAGTTGTGAGGATTTTGTTTTCTTTATATTGAATTATGTGCAATACACACTGAACACTGCAATCCTTGATCTCCACAGCACGTGCTTCAAGTTCATTCAGCAAGCAAGGTTGTGTCAACTGCATATAGTACATTGTTAATAAGTCTTACTTCAGTTCTGATGCTGCATCCTTCTTCATATAATTCAACTTCTTAAATTATTTGCTCATTATGAAATAAGCATAATGAGAGGAAGCCACACCTTTCTTGATTTTATAGTGTGTAGTATTGCCTTGTTCAGTTCACGCAACTGTCTCTTGATCAATGTACAAGTTCCCCAGGAGCACATTCACATGTTCTGAAATTCATCTTCTTCGCACAGTTCTCTATGGTTTGTTTTGATCTACACACTCAAATGTCTTTGCTTAGTCAAAAAAACGCAAGTAAACACCTTTTGGATATTCTCTCTGTTAAGACAATATTAATCTGATACCAGGATTGATACACCTTGTTCTATATCCACTTCTTCAGTTTGCCAAGTAGCTTTCTTCCAAATATCCTGAGACATAAATGACTGAGTGCTTCGCGTGCTTCATCAGCTTGTTGAAACATTTCAATTGGCATTTCATCAATTCCTGGAGTCTTGTTTTTGTCTAATGTCTTCAGTGTACCTTGGACTTTTTCCTTCAGTAATATTGGTTCTTGCTCCAATGCTAACTACTGAAATGATGAAATATTGAGTATTTCTTTTTAATACAATGACTCAGTGTATTCTTTTCATCTCCTTTGGATGCTTCCTGCATCATCTATATTTTATTCATAGAATCTTCCAGCGTTTCAACTCAGGGATTGAGTTTTTCTTGTGTTTTTTCAGTTTAAGAAATACTGAGTATGTTCTTCCTTTTGGTTTTCTTTTTCTTTATTTTCCTTTTGGTTTTCTAACTCTAGGTCTTTGCACATTTCATCATAATATTTTTATTTGTCCTTTTGTGCTGCCTTTTGAAAATTTCTGTTCAGCAATCTGAGTTAATTATTTCTTCCATTTGCTTAAGCTACTCTGATTAAAATCAAGTTTCAGAGTCTCTTGTGACATTCATTCTGATCTTTTCTTTACTGTCTGCTTAATGACCTTTTGTTTTCTACATGCTGTCGTTCATATCACCTCAAAGCTCATAAAGTCTTCTGTAATTAGTTTCTAATCCTACAATTCTGTGCTTGAGTTGGTCTTGACATTTGGGTGGGAGTACTTAAAACATTCATATTTTGGGCCTCTTGGACTTTAAAAAATTTTCTTTGGCTTCAGCTTCAACTTACAGATGAACAATTAGTGGTCTGTTCCTTGCTTGGTCCTGGCCTCCTTTTTGCTGCTGATATTGATCTTCTCCATCATCTCTTCCCACAGATGTATTCCATCTGAGGAAGTCTAGGTGTATAGGCCTTTTGTGTTGTAGGAAAAATGAAGAATGGCACTGAGTTCATTGTCAAAGAAGGAAATTTCAATATCTGTCTTGAACTACAATGTTGTGTGTCATAGTGTTACATCTGAATTCAAGGAAACACAATCAATATAACTATTATTCAAATTTACATATCAACCATTAAAGCTAGTGATACAGAAATTGAATTCTACCTACAACTTCAGTCTGAACTTGACCACATATGCTATCAAGATGCAGTGATAATTATTGGATACTGGGATGCAACATATTGGAAACAAAGAGCAAGGAACTGTAGCTGGAAAATATGGTCTAGGTGATAGAAATGAAACAAGATCTGTCATATGATCTTGCAAGACTAGTAACTTGTTCATTGAACATACCTTTAAAATTGCTCATATAGCTCTTATCACCATCCATCCATCCATCCATCCATCCATCCATCCATCCATCATGTCCAGCATATTTATACATTTGTTGTCATCATTTTCAGAGTATTTTCTTTCTACTTGAGCCCATGGTATCAGGTCATTTCCTCCCCCTACACCATCTTTCCTCCCCCATGAAACCTTGATAATTTATAAAACGTTTTTTCCATGTCTTACACTGACCAATGTCTCCCATTCACCCACTTTTGTGTTGTCTGTCACCCTGGGAGGGGTTATACGCAGATCATCATGATCAGTTTCCCCTTTCTCCCCCCTTTCCCTTTGCCTTCCTGGCATTACTACTCTCATGATTGGTCCTAAAGATTTTATCTGTCCTGGATTCCCTGTGTTTTCAACTCTTATCTGTACCCAGGTTCAGCCTCTGATCTAGCTGGATTTGTAAAGTGGATAGTGATGGCGAGGTGGAGGTTGGGGGAGGGAGGAATCATTAAAGAGCTAGACGAAAGCAATACCTTTTTGAACCAACACAAATGCTTGACTATACATCTGGACTTTCCAGATGGAATCCATAGAAATCAAATAACTGCATCTGTGGGAGGATAAGATGGAGAGACTCAATATCAGCAGCTAAAAACAGGCCTGCAGCTAACTGTAAAACAGGTTGAAGAAAATGAAAACAAATGCACGATAGTCAAAATATAATCTTCTTACATCTCACCTGACACTTGAGAACTCTCAAGAATAGATTTCAAACACTGAATATTAATGACAGAAAACTTAATGAGCTGTGTTGCAGGTCATCTAGAACATCATTTACACAGGTAACAAAAAGTCATTAAAACAACAAAGCCCACATGGAAGCACACAAGCCTGTCTCAACACGATTACTGTAGACAAAGCAGGTGCATAAGCAAAAGCAGTGAAGAAAACTGATGGTATCTGGCCATCAAGGGATGTAGAGTCTGGGTCCTTAAAGGCTTGAAGATAAACATGCCGCTATCTAGCTGAGAAGCAACAAAGCCCACATGGAAGAAGAACAGCAGCCTGGGTGATCATGAGGGGTTGAGGTGATCAGGTACCAGGGATCAAAGAAAAAAAATCATATTATTGTGAATGCAGGTGAATGTAGAGTGGGGACCAAAAGCCCATCTGTAGGCAACTGAACATTCCCTCTCAGATCACGCTCAGGGAGGGGATAGGCCAGTCAGGGTGCAGTGTAACAATGATGAAACAAACAGTGTTCTCCTCTTCCTTAAATGCTTCCTGCCCCCCTCCCTCCCCACTATCATGATCCCAATTCTACCTTACAAATCCAGCTGGAACAGAGGAGGTACACTGGTACAGATAGGAACTGGGAAAGCAGGGAATCCAAGACAGAAGGACTCAGCACCAGTAGAGAGAAAGGTGACAATAGGAGGGTGGAGAGAAGGTGGCTAAAAATGGAGAACAGCTTGCAGGGATCTAAATATAACCACCTCCCTGGGGGAGAGACAGCATAGAAGTGGGTGAAGGGATATGTCAGATGGTGTAAGATATGACAAAATAATTATAATTTATAAATTATCAAGGGTTCTTGGGGAAGGGGATAGCAGGGAAGTGAAAAATGAGGAGCAGATACCAGGGGCTCAAGCAGAAAGCAAATGTTTTGATTACGAGGAGGGACACAAATGTACAAAAGCGCTTGACACAATGGATGTATGTGTGCATTGTGATCAGAGCTGTACAAACCCCCAATACCATGATTTAATAATAATAATAATAATAATAATAATAATAATAATAATAATAAAGAAAGTTAGGAAAAAACAAGACAGGGAAGAAAGAGATGATCAAAGTGGATGTCACAAGAGACTTTGAAACTTCCTCTTAATCATAGAGTAGATAAGACAAATGGAAGAAATGATGAAGTGAAAGTGCTGAATTAGTTTCCAGGTCAAATAGGGACTGGTGAACCCCCCAAGACCTAGACTTTCAGTCATCTGTTGTATCTGGAACTGAACTGAACTCCCTGTGTCAACTTTCTGCCAAATCATGTTGTTTTAGTTAGGCGTTGTTTAGTCAGTTACAACTCATCATTTACTTCTGTACAACAGAACAGAACTTTACTCTGCCTGCCCCCATCCTCACAACTGTTTCTGTATTTGAGCCCAGTGTTATAGTAACCCTGTCAGTCCATCTCATGAAGGGTTTTCCTCTTTTTGATGTTACTCTACTGCATTTGATGCTCTTCTCCAGACATTTATCCCTTCTTAGACTATGACCAAAGTATACTAGATAAAGTTTTCTCATCCTTCATTCTTGGGCTCAGTCTGGCCATAATTGTTCCAAGTTTATTCTTCTGGCTGTCCGTGGTACTTTCAATATTCTTCAGCACCATCACTCAATTCTTTTTCTGACTTGCAGGTTCATTGTCCAACTTTCATGTACATATGAGTTGATTAAAATTTTTGATTTGGGTTAGGCACTTAAGTCATCAAAGTGACATTTTTGTTCTTAACAGTCTAAAGACATCTTGAGAAGCTAATTTATCCAATTTGTTATTTGATTTCTTGGCTGGTGCTTCCATGAATGTTGATTGTGGAATTAAGAAAGTGAAATCCTTAACCATTTCAATGTTTTCTCTGTTTTTCATAATGTTATCTATTTGTTCAAAGATTTGCTTTTTGTTTTACATCGAACAATACCCATACTATAGTGTTTTATCCCTAAATGCTTCAAGCACTCTTTGCTGTAAGCAATCGAGGTTGTGAAATCTGAAAGCTACAGGTGGTTTTAGTTTTTCTCCAATCTTGGTGTCATATTCTTCTTCATATAGTCCAGCTTCTTGGATTATTTCCTCAGTATACAAGTTGAATAATTGTAATGAAAGGGTACAATTCTAACGTGTATCTTTTATTTTAAAGCATCCATTATTCCCTTGCTCTCTTCTTACTCTCTTTGAAGGGCTGTCTCTTGATCCATGTACAGGTTCTACATGGACACAATGAAGTGTTCTGAAATTCTTATTCTTCCCAATGCTGTCCATGGTTTATGGCTCATACAGTTGTTGTTCATAAGGTTTTTAATGGCTAATCTCTCAGAAGTAGACACCTTATTTCTTCTTCCTAGTCCATTCTTAAGCTAGAAACTGCTGAATCCTGTTCACTGTGGGTGACTCTCCTGGGATTTGGAATGCTAGTGGCATAGATTGTAGCATCATAGCAATATACAAGCTACCGCAGTATGACAACCTGACAGATGGTGGGTGGAACCAAATAACAGACATTGATAAGGTACGGACAATAATAGGAATGGAGTTCTTAAAATAATAAATCATTTGTGATCAAAAGGAAAGTATATACTCAAAGACAAAATTAAGAAGGTTTAGGAAAGAAGAAATAGAAATAGCAAATAGAAAGTGTGATAAATGATGTTATATTGTGGGAATTACATTCTAAGAAACACATTTTTATAAAGTGCTGAATGAAAAGCTGTATTTCTTTGTAAATTTTCACCCAAGTCACAAGTTCAAAATACTAACTTAAAATTCTAAAAAGCCTTCTCAAATTTTGTAAAAATACTTTTTTATTTATCCTCAAATATAACAGATATTAATTGCTTGCTTTTTAGAATAAATCTTTGCCAAACATGTCAGCAATACTGTTAATGTTTTCTGCTTTATAAGTGGAAATTATATTAAAAACTTTTATAAAGATCCAATATTTAAATCTCAGACAAGAACATGTATGCATAAACATAGTTGTGGCTTTGATTTTGCATCCAATATTAAATCATGTTCTCCCTCCTTTATATCCACATATCACTGAATATTATTTGGAAACATTTTTTTAATGCTACAACATCTGGGTATACATAATTTAACAAATCTCATGTTGTTATATACTTAAATTATTTCCAGGTTTTCACATTATTTATAGTTGGTGTCATAAACATTTTGGTATTTAAATCTTTCTCTCTGTCTTTTATAATTTACTTCAGATGGAGCCTTTAGATCATATTTTCTTTTTTTCCTAAACTTGAATTACCAATGCTAACCTTCAAACATACCCAAAGTAAAATATCTTTGCATGTACTCTAAAAATTTATTCTACACGAATATTGAAAAATACCTTATATACTTAAAAAAATCACATTTGCTTCTAGCATCAAATCCATTCTGCCTAATGGGAACTCTAAGGCCTTCCTCACTTAGCCCACAATTTACCTTTCGCACACTTACTTTCGTGCATGTGAACCCTCAGTTGCATTTTACTTCACTTGAACACATCCACTCATCTGATAATTCCCTACATTCACACCCTTGTGCTGGAATGGAGGATCCTCTGTCTTCTTTCCACATATTGTCTTTATGACACTGCTTACCTTTCATTCACTCTACCCTGACTTCCCAGAACTCAGGCCACAGAGTTATCTGCTGCCCATGGAACTTCAGAAGAATTATTGTTTTTACTAAACTTTTGGCATGTATCTCCATGAGAGTGATAAAATAGTCCTGAGTGGCTGCTGTGCAGGATTCTTTGACTTTTACACAAGTATTCATAAAAGATTATGCTTGGAGGTATTTGTCCTTTGCATAAAAGAGAGTTAGGGGTGTTAAACTTCTTGCATAGTAGAACAGCCACACATAACTTTTGGTCCCCCCAAGCTTAAGTCCTAGCAGCCTACTGTTGAGTAAGAGGCTTATCCAATAACATAGTCAATGAATGCCTATTTTTTGTGTTATATGTATTGTGTTCTGTACCTACATAAAAGCTGCATTTAGAAATTAGCTCATTTATTTTGACAGATTCACTGACAGAATTCACATATCATATATTTCCATAGTGCAATCACATACATAAAGGTTATGCAACCATCACAATCAATTCAGAAACATTTATGCTTTCTTGCACTCATTGCTAGCTCCCCATCTTCCTAAGCTCCCCTGCCATAATCCTTGGACTCTATAAATCCTCTTGGTTCTTTTGGTTTACCTAAAGTGGGTTTTACCTACAGGAAAACATAGCATCAAGGCAAAATACAAACAAAGGTTCAACATCAGTGACAGAATGAAATGGAAAAACCTCAAAAGCAAAGCAGGAAATATTAAAAATAGGGACAATTATATAATGGATTAAGAAGAAGATCAATGACATTTTGGCTTATGTACATAACTTAATCATAACTGTAGTACTCCACCTACAATGTGCCCTGTGTGACAACCAGGCCTTTCTCATCAATGTAGTCAGAGAAGCTTCACCATAGGCTTATCCATGTGGGGTTTAGGGTTTTCACTATCATCTGCCTCAGCCTTATGCAAATTCAGTGTTTAGAATTTTAGTTCTAACACCATTCCCTCCTCCAAGATTGGATTTTATTATTTCCAATTCTTGCAACACAGGCAGGCTTCTTTCTGCCCTTTGTGAATGAGCATCACTGAAAGGTTTTTCCTCTTTCCAGTCCTCATGGTTGGTGTGGATAATTGCCACTCACTTAAGTTTTGAATCTGAACAAGTCAAGAATCTGTGTAGTTTAGTATGAAGATCTGTCCTGTACATAGAGACTTTCCTTTTCTGAATAAGGAAAGGTATGCCTATTTCATGTCAGCTTGACCAAATAGATGCCAACTTGTTTTTCCGACCCCCAAAAGCTGCATTTTTAATTCAAAATAAGAAGGTATTTCAGAAGAAGTGCAAGGTTTTTGTGACTGCTGGTGGAACTACCATGATAGTTTGATGAATTTCCTTTTCTTTTTTAACAATATTGTTTACATAGGATACATTTATCTTTAAATGGCAAACAACTGCAGCTTCAGATCTCTATCTATGGTACACATCTATGAAATAGGTTGACTTTTTCTTGTATTGTCATGGTAGAAATACCCCTGTGGGCTTCAAGAGTCTAAGGCTTTATGCGGTCAAAGAGCTTTGAGCAACTGTTGTGCACCTGGTGGTTTGGAAATGTTGAACTTCTGCTTAGTAGCCTAACATGTAACCACTATGTCACCAGGGCACCTTTGATAGTATTGTTAATTTGATAGACTAGAATTTAAAATATTGTTCAGAAATGGAAAATCTATATGTATAGGACAGCTTTCTGGCTAGAATACATCAGGTTAGTCTGGATAGACTAGAGAAACAAATTCATTAACACTCGTATGTATATAAGAAAGAGTTTTATATACAAAAGTAATGAAAGAAAGCATTATATTACATTAAGAAAGCACACAAATTCAGTCCAGTCCAAGGGCATTAGCCCATATGTCTGATACCAGTCTATAAAATCTTCTTCAGACTTATAAAACACATGCAATGATGTCAATTTCTGGATAATAATGGCCAGTAGGTAGTAAGTCTTTGGATCCAGTGGCGTTGGTAAACATTTCAGCATTGGCATGGGTCTCCAAATGTCTCCTTCCATTCCCAAGACATGGGGTCTATCTGCATTGTGCTATATGTCTTGTCAGTAGAGTATCTACTAGGGACTGAGACGCGAGTCTCTCACCTCCAAGAGGGAAATATGTTTGGATTTCCCTGAATTCTCAGGTGAAAGCCATGCCTCCACAGCATTCTCATTGGCTATCTCCAGATTGACAATCACTGCCTTTACCCCTACACTAATGCTCAAATTGACAGCAGATTAGGTGACTGCCATAGACCACCCCTTGTCAATTTGATACTTTCACATAACTCTGGAGGCATATGTAATTTTCAAACAAGCAATAATAAAATCATATTTGTATTTAACAGGATAAAATGAAAATGCATAAAATTCAACATGTGCCACTCTTATTTAAAAACAATATACGATAAGTGAACAAAACAAAACAAAACAAAAAAATATCCTATGCCTTACAACTGCAGTTAGGTAACACCCACACCTTGATCCTATAATCTTATGAATTTATATTCCCCCGCCTCTGAGAGTTTGTAAGCCAACCACTTCATGGTTTTATTCCCCCATTTTGGGTATCCAAGATCTGTATTGCCCACTTATATCAACCCAGTGCTCTGAGGAAACAATCATATTTTTTGATGTGAAGAATCTTCATTCCAGTTGAAACCTTGTGAAGTCCGTGTCCATTAGCAAAGTCAAATCAGGACAGGCTATCCATAAAGTCTGCAGCATACATGGATTCTTGACTTGGACAGATAAAAAACTTAAGTGACTGACCATTATCTATGCAAACTTTGATGATTGGAAATAGGACAATCCTTTCAATAATGCTCATTCACAAAGGCAGAAAGAATTCTGCCTGCTACACTGAGCAGTCATAGACAAGCAGAGAGAATATGAAAATAGCAAATGTATGGTAGTCTGGAATGGCCATGTGGGGGCACCCCCAAAGGCAGAGATTTGAATCAACATCCAATGACTTCCAAATCCAAAACTTTGAGATAGTCGATATTTTCTTCTTTCTATAGTAGAGCATTTCTGACTTAAGACAAAAGAAGTGTCTCATTTCCTTTAATCTGCTACAAGCATATTTAAAGGAAAGTTCAGTTCAAGGAGGAGGGTTTCTAGATCGGGTCTTTCTGATGTGTAAACCTCAAAAGGACAAAAAAATCTAAAGTCCTAGTGTGTGCAGCACACAGTGTAGGTCACTGAAGACTGGACAGAAACCAGATCAAAAGTTCCCAATTAGGAAATTAATACAGGGTGTATTCTTCCCTTGGGGGGATCTATTAACTAATACTTAGCATTTTTCCCTATGGCAGGTTTCCTCCTTATCTTGTCACTGATAAAAGTGAAATCACTTTCTCCAACATAGGCATACCCCTTGCACCACTCTTACAGACTTACATTTCTATTAAGATTCACTGGGCTCCCTAGTAAGCATGCCTGTTGATCTGGGCAACCACAGAGTAGTCTTATACAGTGGGAACTGACTTGTCTTCTCCATCTCTTCCAACTATGAGAAACTGACCCTAACTGAGGGGAAGTGTCCTCCATTTATGTGATTATTAAGATATATAAATAAGAGGGAGATACATGGATCATGAGCATTAGGCAGATGTAGCACCTTGAACAATAATTTTTCTTTGCTTATGTATTTGAGTTATCTGGAAAGGATATCCATTTCAAAGAAATTTGACTAGGATAGTGTTGTGCAGTGTGTTGTGTTTGTAGGGTATTCCATGTACATGGGGGCTTCAAATATTCATAGAAAAGTTCTATGATCTCTGAGCTCCATTTTTCCACTAATCTATTGGTACAATGACTATCTTGCATTAGTTTGATTTTCCTACAACATTGAAATATAAATTGATTGGAGTAATTTCTGCAATTTGTTGATATCTTCACAAGCTAGTATACCTACCATAAAGGATTTCTTTCCCCCCAAACATATATGATATTACCTAAAAATTCATACAATTTCAGCACTAATATGAATTCAATTGCATTTCAGTCCTAGTTCTTTAATGTTACAGCTGTAAGAACGGGCTATAAATTCAGAACATTAGGTGAGAAGGCTGCTAGAAAACTAGTTATACCATTGGGATTAGAAACCATGATTAACAACCAGGGAAGAAATGTGAGTTAGTGGCCTAATAAACACATTCATAATTTTTTTACTGAGCATATGTCATGTACAGAAAGAAAATACAGACTTTTTAATAAGAGGTAAACTTCCCAATAATGCATATACAGTATTTACTATAATTGGAGGTTGGAAGTTGTAGTTCTCTTTTCATATGTCTAGGTAAATTATTGTTAAATAAACATAAAATAGACACAAAGTTGAAAGGGAAGTGAGACATTGTTACTGAGTAGAATAAAAGCATATAAATCTGATAATATCTTTTAAAAATCATTCTATTGGGGGCTTACATAATCCATACACACATCCATTGTTTCCAGTACATTTGTACATTTGTTGCCATCATCATTCTCAAAATACTTGCTTTCTACTTGAGCCCCAGGGTTCATGAGGGAGAGGGAAGTGTGGAAGGAGTGGATAAATGATAATAAGATCTTTAAAGTAGTGCACTACCCAGATTTGTTTGAAAGGTCTACATTTAACAGAAATTTTGAGTTGTGGAGAGAAGAAATGACAACAGCTAATATTTAGGGAGTCCTTATATCATGCTTAACACTGTCCATGCTTACTGCATGCACCAAGGAGTCCTGATTATACGGGGCTTTGAATGCCTGGTGGCTTGGTGGCTACATGTCAGGCTGCTATCTGAAAGACCAGCACACCAAAATCACCAGCCCCTAAGGCACAAAGACAAGACCTTCTGTTCCTTTAAAGAGTTATTGTCTTGGAAATCCACAGGGGCACTTCAACCTGGTCCTAGAGGGTTGCTATGAGATGAAATTAATCTGACAGTTGTGGGTTTGGTTGGGTGGGTATTCAACAATTCAGGGGAAAAATGCATTTATCTTTTAGTATTATTTCCTCACTAACCACTTGTGGCAGTCACCTAATCTGGTGTCAGTTTGCAGAATAAGAGTGTAAGGGTGGAGTCTATCTTGCTAATCTGGAGTTAGCCTTTGCGATCTCTGTGGGCATGACCTTCTCCTCTGAGAATTCTGGGAAATCTGATGGTATTTCCCCACTGGAGGTGGGAGACTCACAGCTCACTTCCTGGGAGACGTTGCACTGACAAGACACATGGCAGCATGCTGATCGACCTTGAGCCCTGAAAACTGGAGGAACCACAGAGAGACCCCTGCCAGTGCTGAGATGTTTCTACTGCTACTGGATACACAAGACTTTGAAGCCACTGGCCTGTGATTGTCCTGGTGTCGTTGCATGTGCTTCTTGAGTATGAAGAGGACCTTATAGATTGGTATTGGATATACGAGCTAATATTGGACTTATGACCTTGGACTGGACTGGGATGTTTTCTCAGTGTTCAATTGCTCTTATATATAAACCTTTTTTTTTATACACATATATGTGTTTGTGAATTTCTTTCTATAGTCTATTCAGACTGACACACCAGCTAACTTCCCCTTGGATTATACATAGTGAACCTCAAACTATGATGTATATTTTGGACTACTTCCCATTTTACAGAGGAGACAAATGAGGTTTTGAGAATAAAACTGTCTTCCCAAAGAGTTGGATACAAATGATCTCTCTAACTTACATTTATGACAAATTATATAATTTAAAGCAAACTCCCAATCTTATATAAGAATAAGCAAAGACCACAAAAATCTGATACCTATAACTGTGAATTTTTTTTGCTCACACCTACCAGTGTGGAAACTCTAGAGCCTTGTAAAGTTCAACCTAGTTATTTCTAGCAGTGTCCTGAGGGTGTTTCTAATGTGTTAATGACCACATCTGATTGGCCACCATGTGGTGCAGCAATTACTTGAGGTCAGATAATTGAAAGGACTCACAGGATTCTAACAAGGTATGCTCATGAAAGATTTATTACAGGCAAAGCGTTGCACAACACCACAAGCAAGAAAGCGTGATGTATCAGTACAGAGAGCTGCAACACTTGGGCATTGCCTGCAAAGCCTTCTCTCATTTGTACACAGGATGTGTTCTGTCTCTAGGTTAGGTTAGGATCCACCACCATGAGAATGATGAAGCAGTTGACTCTCAGAGTTGCCAGGAGACAGAATCAACTTGCTGGGAGTGAGTCACCTAAAACCCCAAACTCCCCTGGAAGTGTCTGGTGCCTGCTTGGCAGCTTTGTTGAGTGAAAGTGTATAATCTGGTCATATGAACCTATTGTAACTGGTCATTCTGACTGAATTTGGCTGTGTGGACAATGAAGTATCAGAGACCATCAAACCCAAATCAAATTCACTTGTCATCAAATAGAACTCTGGGACAGGGTAGAACTGCAGTTAAACAACCCCAAACCACTAAGACACCAGAGCTTAGTGCATTTCCTTGACATGTTGGTCAAAGGTTTGTACCATGGTTCCAGGCATCCCTGGACGTGCCTGCAGAAGAACTGTAAGTCTTATCTTAGTGGATCTGGTGTTTAAGAAATGGTTTCCTGGATGGAACACTAGACTGTCCAATAAGCTTTCAATGAAGAAGGAAATACCTTTTTTCTATGACAGTCAATATGGTATCTACTGGTCACAGGTGGTTACTGCACACAGGTGGTTAATGTGATGAATGCAAATTGAGGAACAGGATGTTTAATTTTCTTTCATTTTAGTTCAAATGGCCACATGTGATTAGAACCAAAAACTTAAAAATCACTGTCATCAAGTTGATTCTGGCTCCTACTGACCTTGTAGGGCAGAAAAGAACTGTTCATAACATTTCCAAGTCTGTACATCTTCATGGAAGCTGATGATCATATATTTCTCCCGTAGCGTGACTAGTGGGTTTTAACTGCTGACTTTTTGATTAGCAACTCGGTGTTTGAACCACTGCACTAGTAGTTACTATAAACGATAATGAACATGTAGCCTCTCTTTTTCTTTATTGCTGTTCTGTGTTCACCAGAACCTGCTCATACTCACTTTGAGTCCTGCCTTTGCTTCTGGGTGATGCAAAACGTTAATGCCCTCAGCTGCCAATCAAAAGATTGCCAGTTCAAGTCCATATAGAGGTGCCTGAGAAGGTGCCTAATGATCTATTTCTGAAAGAACAACAACAACAACAACAACATTGAAAACCCTATGAAGCACAATTCTACTCTGACACACATGGAGTTACTATGAGCTTACACGATTTCACAGCAACTTTTTTTTTCCTGGGACATCTATATTCAGTAATCACGTCCTTTATATTTGGTGTGGCTCTGTCCATCAAACATTACCGTGTCTACTGCTCAGTATTGCTGCAGATGTTATGAGTCACTTTAAGCGAGTGGTTGACATTGCTGGTAACTGATAGATGAGCTCTGACTTCCTCCAACTTGCTCACTTTCTGAACATGCCTCCTGTTTTACTCACTGACCTTGAGTTGACCCCCAGCTCATAATTACCCTAAAGGACAGGATAAAGCTGCCTTTGTGAGTATCTGAGACAGTGACACTTTATGGAAGCAGAAGCCTGGTCTATCTCTTGCCTCCTGTTCTAGAAAGTGAAAATCTGAGAATCATTTTCCAGCCACCTTTGAATTTCAAACATGGACCCACACTTGATGAGTGTTGAATTGCCTGAAGCACTGTTGGCTTTGGTTGCATGGAAAGATTTCTGTCCTAGTGAACAGAGATTGTCTTAGGAAACAATACGATGTTTGGGCAGATATTGGGGCTATGGCAATCTTGGGAATCCACAGGGGACAATCGAAGGACAGAGTCATGTCTCTGAGGATGTCAGTGTAGGGGAGAGAAAGAGCCTGACTGCTGATGACATAATTGGGTGGTTAAACCAATTCTGGCAATAGGTACGTCTTGATTTCTCATTATGTTTGATAATAGAATTATTCTAACTTCCCAGTGCTCCTCACTATAACCCTTCCTCCTCAAAGATGAGTGCATGCTGGGCAGAAGTTGGAAAATGATTCAAGTGGTAACCTTTGCTTTATTACGGATGCCTCTGCTATTTTGTCAGGACAGACTAGAATGGCCACAGAGGGTTTCAGAAGCTCTGACTCTTTATGGGAGTAGAAAGCCTCATCTTTCTCCCGAGGAGTGACTGGGCTTTCATACTGCTGATTTTGTGGCTAGAAGTCCAGTGCTCTACCCACTGGATCCCTTCCTGTGAGTTTCATGTACTGTATATACTGGAGTATAAGCCGAGTTTTTCAGCTCACTTTTTAATACAGTTTTTTTTTGTGTTAAAATTAGGTGACTTGGCTGACATTTGGGTTGGTTTATACTCGAGTATATATGGTACCTTATTTCCATGGTCCCACCACACGGTGATTTCATGAACCTGATTTATATTACTAGCATGTTATCAATCCTCTTGATGGGCCAGAAGTACCTTATAGTCCTACCAGTCACTTGGTAGAAGACACAAATATTATAGCTAGAATGGACATATCATGTAATTCACTGCACTGCATCTATATCTTAAATTCCACCTTCGGAAGATGAAATTTTAGATTGCTGGCCTATGAACCCACACAAACCACACACCATCCACTTTCATTCATTCCATCTTCCCAGACATAATTTTTGTAGATAAATGTATGCTCTAAGGAGCTGTAAAGTTGGTTCTGATTTACAATGACCTTGTTTTTAATGGATGAACTCATGGTTACAGTCATTGTGTAAAGCCTTCTTGTTGTAAGCCTTCCTCTTTTTCACTTTCACTTCATTTTAGCAAGTATGTTGTACTTTTTCAGACACTGATCTCTTCTGATAACACGTCTTAAGTTTGTGAGGCAGAGTCTCACCATCCTTGCTTCTAAGGGACAAGGTGACTCTGCTTTTTTCAAGCAGACTTGTTTGTTCCTTTGGCAGTCCATAGTACTTCACCAGCTTCATAGTTTAAATGCATAAATTCTTCTTCAGCGCTTGTTATTTGAGCTCCAGCTTTCACCTGCACATGAGGAAATTGAAATACTATGGCTTGAGTCAGGTTTGACTTGTCCTCAAGCCTCCTTGGTTTCCATCAATCTAGCGAGGTCTTGTGCAAGCTTTACCTGTGTCATGCATCATGTGAGCCCTTGACTGCTGCTTCCACGAGCATCGATTGGGGGTACAAGAAAGGCAAATCCTTGACAACGTCACATTTTTCTCCACTTATCATGATGTTACCTATTAGTGCAATTGTGAGAATTTTAGTTTTCTTTCCATTGAATGCAAACTCTTCATCCGGAAATGCTTCCAGCCCTCCTCACTTTCAGCAAGCAGAGTTGTGTCCTCTGCATAGTGCGGTTGTTAATAAGACTTCCTCCAATCCTGCTGTGATGTCCTTCTTCATATCGTCCCAGTTCTCTGGTTATTTGCTCGGAGTAGATTGAATAGTATGATGAAAGGACATAACCCTCCCACACACCTTTTTCTGATTTTGAACCATGTAGAATTCCCGAGTTTTGCTCCTACAACTCCCTCTTGATTCATGGACAGGTTCCCCATGAGCACAATTAAGTGATCAATGTATAGTATTTATTATAACTCTGAGAACATCACCCGAGGTGAATCCTATAGTAATCAATGATTTTATTTCCTGCTTCAATTTTTTTCCTTTGAAGATAAATAATCATTATTTTGTTTACTTGGATAGTGTTCTGTGTGCTGATAATTAATGCACACCTACAAACTCCACTAGTTGGGAAAGAGTCCTCTGTGTACATTGAGACACAGCGGATGTTCTCTCAGTTTCCATGGCTTAATGGCATCTGAACTTGAAGACGTCTTAGCTGATCCAATCTCGAGTGGTGGTCCCCACAGGAAGTGGTTTACGGGGTTGTTATTTCTCTTCAGCATGCTCAAGGGATGAACTCAAGTCAAATTCCTTGCTTCAGGGTCCCGTCTTTCTTGATTTTATTTTTCATTTTGAAGAAATATATTATCCCGTACCTCTTAAAAATGACCCATAAAGATAAGTTTTCAATGTCTTATTTACCCCTCATATGTATTTGGTGATTTGGCTGGAAGCAAAAGTCTATGCTAAACAAGACTTTTAGAATGGTGAGATCATTTATCAACTGTCATCTAGTCTTAAACCTATTCATTATAAAGTCTGGTACCAAATGGATTCTTAATTCTTTAAGTGAAAGGTTAGCTAACAGATAACACCTTTATAAGCAGCTAAATTTCTGTATTAAATCCTTTCTTATTACTCCAGAGCCTGGGTACTTCCGGAGTGAGTTTTCAATTGTTCACTTTTTCTATTTTTAGTTATTTCTGTGTCCACTTCCAGAGGTAATTTTGTGATATCAATTCTTGTGTTTTTGGAGGGCTCACTCATGTAAATTAGGGTACTCTCAACTTCTCCAGAGAACGATTTCTCAGATTTGATGTTAGTTATCAAATTTTAAAAGAAAAGTTTACCGGCTGTTCAGATTCTTAAATGGGGATGTCACTGTTTCCCATCTCTCTTGATTCCATATCAAAGTTCACACATTTTGTTAAAAACAAACTTATTTTGTACGGTTTTGGAAAGCAACTCAATCTGCCATCACTCTGTATCAACTCCCAGGCTCTCTTCCATCTTCTTCAATCTGGGTTCTGAAACTGTTTCAGCCTCTTCTTGTACCATTCCCCCCTTTATTTCAGCCCTGCTAGTCTTCATTGCTAGTCCTTGAACTGTTTCCTGTTACTTTTATCTGATATCTCTTTCTCCCAGCACGCCCCATCAAACTCCTAAGCATTCTTTAGATCACTCAGAACGGCATTCCTTCATCACACATATTAACTTTATTGTTGTCATACTATTTTTATTTCCTATCCTTGTTATTATTTCCTATACTGCAGTCAGAATTTTAACTATTTCTTCTCTGTCTCTTCTACTTTTGTCTGACATACATAAAGTTGTTAGTGTGATTTCTACTAACAACTAAATCAATAGGAAATTAAACACACACAGATTTGACAACTAAGAAAGCTACAATATCATTGAGATAAAAGAGGCATTATAAAAGGTCAGTTTCTTAAAATAATCATCCGCAACATGTAAACTTTCTCATCCTATTTCCATTCCACATCATAAGAAAACGAACAAACAAATCAACATTTTAAAAAACAGGACCAATTTACAGCCTTTAGTTTTTTTATAATCTCTCTTTATTTTTTATTAAGCTGAAGAAAGCTACTCATTTTCTTCTTCATTCCCTTAGGCTAAAAAAATTAATACTGTTCAAATGATTTTTTTAAAAAAAGGAAAAGTGATGAGAAAATTAATATTATAAAATAATCAATGCAAATGACATTCTATTGTCCAGAAAAAAACCCTCAATCAACTCTTAGAATTACTGAATCTGATGAGTAATTGTGGCTTAATCTCTAATTGTAAGATCAAGGCATGCTGTCAGAAGTACTGCCAACATTAAATAGACATTTTTATAGTACTCATTTTAAGGTAGAACTTTAAAGAAAGCGAAAACCATTAATCAAAATATAAATCACCCACACAAGTATTCACTAAAAGTCCTTATTTCTGGTGGAATGAAAATTTATGTTCATTATCAAATAGCACTCATAAATGCTTTATTTTTTCAGAGTCTTCAGGAGCAGGAAAAGTTTGGAATAATTTTTATGCTAATTTCAAGCTCCATATTCTTAATAATCCTAGTGAGCTTGAAGTTGTGCAGCAGTAAATAATCAGATATTTGGGGGTGGTGAGAAAGGAAGGATTTATACATGATTTTGTTTCTGTGAAAATATATGACATTTCTGTTGTTTAAATTATCTCTCTACCCTTGTTTTACAGAGAGTAATCTAATGGTATTTGTATATATGTGCATGTATAGCAGTTTACAGTTTGAACAATGTTTTTCTATTGTTCATTATCCCTTCAGAACAGGTATCATCTTTGTAATAATTTCATACTTTCTTCAGCCTTATAAAATGACATGATTGACTTTAGCCATCATAAAGATCCTTTCCAGTCTTGATACTATTATGTTATCAATCTACATCTTTGGCCTAATCACAGATGCCCTTCCCTAAATTCCTTTCCTCTGTGTGTTTCTGTTGGTCTTTGCCACTTTGGTATTCTCCCAGGAGACACGCTGAAGGGCAGACTGATTGAATTAGACAAATTAACTCTTTGCTGGACTCTGTGCTCATTAGTCTAATGAGCAGACTCAGGAGTTAAATCTGTGTGTCTCAGTTGTCTCCCGTCAGAAGCACTGCCACAGGAAGCACCCAGGAGAGGTTCTAATTGTGACACTCTTTAGGCATGCGTAGCTGGTAACTCATATTGTATCCTTTCTCCAGGGGAGCACGTGGCTTGCTTGACTTGAAGTTGAAGTGGTGCTGAGTCATCTCATTGTCTCTGTGGGACCACTGTAAAAGAGGGTGACATTTTGACAGGAAAGAGTTTCTTGGGTAGGCAAGGGCAAGAAATGTTGAAGAAGTATTAATCAAAGGGGGTGGTGGTGGAAATCCTATTATAGCCATAGGTGCCGGGAAGCGATAGATCTTAATGATGGAGTAGCCATGCGAGCAGCTGCTCTACGGATTTGTTTATGATTAAGTGTGTGTTTGTGTGCTAGGGATGAGAGAAGGTGACTTGGAGATAGATTTGGGGGAAAGACAGATGGATATGGAAGTTTTAACAACCAGCTTCAAAGGCTGAGTGCCCTCTAATTCTAAAAGGCATATTTCCCCTGTTTAAGTTGTGGCTCAGTGGATGAGTTTGACTAAGTGGCATTTCATATACATATTAAGCATGGGTCTCATATTTTAACACTGGAAAAATGATTTCCAGGGCTTGGGTGCATTTATAAAATGTAAAACATTGATGATTTATCGTCAAATGGTCTGTAATGGAAGGTGCTAAATACATGGTTTTGAATGGACAGGACATGTGAACCGTTGTGCTGGCACGTGCTAGTTGGATGGGAACCAGTGGGAAATGGAGATGGTACCACATGAAAGGTTCCTCTAAGTAAGCAACTAATGGGCATGAAGATATGGTAAGACACCCACAGGTTATGGCCAATTTTGTTTTTAGTAAAGCACCCAGAGGTTATGGCCAATTTGATCTGCATTGCTTTCCTAGAGAAGAGGATTGCTTGTTCTCACCACCTACATGTTGTGTGCAGTGGCATTGCTCAGGGAACGTGAGCACCACCAGGTGATCCTTTCAAAAGAGATGGTACCAGAATGACTGTCTGTACATTTCTGTGCAGTATTTCTGCAGAAATGTGCTCTTTTTTTTATGAACAATTCCTTATTGTTATAACAAGAACACTTTGTGGATGCTAATGAGGGTTGCATGCATCATACTCAACCTTTTAAATCTTCTGATGCTCTTCAAAAACTGATGGGTTTGGGTCAGAGGGCTGGTGAAGAATACTGAGAGTTTTGCGGGCTTTCAAAAAGACAGACACATCTGTCTTGGAAGAGGTGCAGCCGGAGTGCTTCTTATAGTCAAAGAGAATGGGGCTTTGTTTTGCATGCCTTGGACAGGTGGTCAGGAGAGATCAGTCCCCGCAGGAGGACATCAGCACACTTGCGAATTGTTGTCATTGTTGCCATTGCCCTCATTGTTGTCAAGTGCCATGGAGCCCATTCCGACCCACAGAGATCCTGTGTGTAGCGGAGGGAAGCCCTGCCTTGCCCTGCGCCATCCTCTCAATGGCTCCTGTGGCTGAGTGACTTGCTGCAGCCACTGTGTTGATCCGTCTTTCGGAGGGCATAACTCTAGGGGCATTCAAATGGACTCAAACGTGGCTGCAGTGGCCGTGACAATGGGCTCAACAGAGACCAATTGTGAGGATGGCACGGGACTGAACAATGGTTTGTTCAGCTATGAGTTAGAATCAATCCCATGGCACGCCCCTTCCCCCTGCCCACCCTCCCCCCCACCATGACAACACACCAGTCAGAGCTGGTGTTATCACCCAACTCCAAGCCTGCTGCAAATCCCGTGGCTTTGTCTGCATGTGCTACATGCATCAGCTAGTGTTTCCATTTCTGGGGGTGTTTTTCTGTGTTCCAGTGGTCAAGGGTGTACCAGTAACTTTTTTTAATGTAGTAATTAAAGGATAAGAAGAGGAAAATAAAGTTTTTCTGTCCATTATTAATAATATAATTCAATGTAGAAATATTTTATAGAGCATTGGATTAATACTTATATAGTGTAAGAAATATCATATTTAAGCAATTTACAACTGTCTTCTTCACATATTATTCTATGATTTACTTTGGAGATGAGAATTATTCAGGATTCAGAATTGTTTGCTGTGGAATGTGGACCATGGGGAGGGTGACACCATGCATTACGACATGGGTGACACTAATTCTAGTGACTCCACTGGTGTGGTGACATTGTCTCCCAGGCTTGAACGTGAACAATGTGGATAAACCTGAACAGTAAATACTAACTAAACTGGAAGTCATGGAAAAACAATGAGACTTGAAGAATATGCGTGCATTTTATTTTAATGATAGCTTTAGAGGTACAAAGCACTGTTTTTTGCCCCCACCCTGGTATAAAGCACTTTTAATTCTGATTTAAATACTTTTCAGTCATAAGACATTCTCCTTTACACCATAACCCATTGATCAGAGTCTTAGAATGAGGAGTGTAACTGTAAGAGAATTTTCCCTAAAATTTTGTGGAAAGTTGTTTTTTGGGAATCAAAATGGAGCTAGGGAGTATATTTTTATCAGTACAATCTAAAATTTACCCACCTCCCAAAGTTTGATTTCCAGGGTACGCTCAGGTAAGCATTAGATGGCTAATGTTTCACCCGCTGCTCCTCAGGTGAAAGAAGAGGCTATCTACTCTCTTACATAGTTACAGCTGTGGAAACCCTGTGTAGGAGTGCTCTGAGTTGGAATAGCCTCGATGATAATGGGGTTAGTTTTTGTCTTCCCCCGATGATTAGCAATTATGAAACAGTAGCAATTGCTAATTGTGGAGTGATTACAGTAAGGACCAGACACACCACAGGAACTAGAACCCTGAGGAAAATGGGGCTGTTGGTAATTAGAGATCCCTTTGCTACTGTATGGTGTTAGATGGCATCAGCTAATTCACCTCTACTTCTTTTCTCTCTATTCTTTTCTTAAAGACAGTTTCTCCATTTGAATAATAAATAAAAGAGCCCTGATTAAAGTCGAGCCCTGGTGGCATAGTGATTTACAAGTTGGGATACTAACACAAGGTCAGCAATGGGAAGCCATCAGCTTCGCTGTGGAGGAAAGATGGGGCTGTCTGCTCCTGTCAAGATTTACAGTCTCAGATACCCACAGCAGGCAGTGCTGCTCTGCTTTTTCAGATTGCTATGAACAACAGGCAATTCGATGGCCCTGAGCTGTTTGTTGTTGTTGTTTGTGTGTTTTTTTAACCCAAACATTCCCTGTGAGGTTTAAGAGAAATAAAAATGCATGTGTTTGACATACTGTCTGCGCCCGTCATTGCGTGCCATCAAGGTGATTTCTGCTCATTGTGACTTCAACAGAACAGAGTGGAAGGGATCCCCAGTGCTCTCCAGGTTGTCTTTTTTATGGGAGCAGCTCACCAGGTATTTTCTCCCTTGCAGCCATTCATCAGCCATTCAGATCCAACTGCTGCCTCTCAGTTTCCAGCACATCCCTTAAATGGTCAGGCACATGCAGAGTAGAGTCAAATGCATATGAGCCTAAATGTGTGAGTAGACAAGTATTCAGTTATGTCTTTGCTTTAAAAACCTAGCTGTCTGCCTGCCTTTGTCTCTGTGGCTGAAACATGCATTGAAGTTATAGACTATGCTGACCATGGATGCAGAGAATACAGGCTTTCTCGAAGGGAAAAAAAAACCCACAATACTTATCTACTTATAAATTTAGACTTATATGCATTTAACCCTACTCGCGAAGAGATCTCACATTCCTGAATTTGTACTTATCAATCCTCACACACTTGGACTTTCACAAACTGTAGAACATGAAGTATCAATGAAGCAGACCCCAGACTTCAAGTGTCTGGTGGTTCACAGCTGGCTGGCCTACTTTAGGATCATGTTCCCACTCTGCTTTTCATCCTCCAAGCCCGCCTATGTGAGGGCAGATGTAGTGACTAGGCCCTCCATCTCTCCTCCATCTCTGGGACCAGATCGTGGTCCTGGCTGTTGTGCTCTCAGGTGCACATGGCACACACCGGGGTTGCTGTCATGGATTCCATAGTTGTCCAGAATCAGCAGGATGCCCTCCAGGCCTTTCACCTTGTCTTGGTTCTCCTTATGCCTAGAACAAAGATTCCCATTCAAACTGATGAGATGAGACTCCTTGGCCACACTGGAGATGTTACATTCTGCCTTGAAACAGCCAGTACCAGCGAAGAACAAAAACACATAGTCAAATTCCCAAACCAAACTCACGGTTGTCAACTTCAGACTGACCCATAGAGCTCTCGCGGAGGACTTGTGAGGCTGTGAATTGATGGGAGGAAGGCGCCTTCCCTTTCCCCCTAGGATTGGCTGGTAGGTTTGAATAGGCAGTCTTGCGGTTAGCAGCCCAACACTTACTGACAACATCATAAGGGCTCCTGTATTTCATAGTTGTCTATCAAAAAATCTAGATGTGATTATATTGTAGGCTCATTAATATTAGTGCTCAACTTTCTGTAGTTTTTATATTGAGAGCTAGGCAGAAATAGTTTCTATAGAAAGATTATTTGAGCCTCAAAATAGTACAGTGAGTGGTGACTCAAATTTTCATTCAGTGAAAGTAAACCCTCTCAGCCAAAAGAATGTCACATAGTTACAGTAGGCCCATGGAAAAAGGATGGTGCCATTGACCCCTAAAAATTGTCTCATGCCAAATGAAGGGCATGCTCTTTCTTTCTTTTTCTTCATTGGAGAGAAGGGCTATCCAAGCAAAGTTCCTTAAGTCCTATAATATGAGTTTGGTCATGTAGCTCTTTTAAGGAATACCAGCTTGTGCCTACCCAGGAGTCATAGAAAAAACAACTTTTAAAATGGTAATGAAGTTAGGAGTCTGTGTGTGTGGTGGTGGTCGTGGGATGTGTGTGTGTGATGAGCATTCTACAAGAAACCCTGATGGAAGGTCCAGAATTATAAGTGTAGAGAGCAGAATCGGGGAAATATAAAGAATCACTGTTGACATAATACTTATGATAAGAACCTGGCAATTCAAAAATAAGTTTACTCTTTGTGTTAGTCTGTGTTGACTAGTGAAACAAATCTAGGAAGACACTCATATGTGTATAAGAAAGAGCTTTGTATACAACAGCAATTGAATATTGAGAAAACACCTCAGCCCAGCCCAGATCAAATCCATAAGTCTGATATTAGCCAATATATTCAATATACATCTATAAATTCTTCTCAAGACTCAGGAAAAAACATGCATTGATGCCAAATGCAGGAAGATCCCAGGCCAGCAAGTGGAAAATCTTGTGGATCTAGTGGAAGTATAAGCATCTCAGCACCAGGGTGGATCTCCACATGACTCTTCCAGCTCCAAGACTCTGCCTTAGCTATGTGTGTCTTGTCTTTAGGAATACAAAGCATAGCGTTGTATATATCTGGCCTCTAGTGAGCTATTTATTTCTGTGGCATCATCAAGTGGGGCCATCAAGCTGATTGGTAGGCTGGATTCCACTCCTTCACAAGTCGACAACAGATTATGTAACTGCCACCCTTTCTGAGTAGTTTTATCAAACAAACATTTAGAGTGAAGGGATTTCAAAATGTTTGTGGGAAAATTCCTCTATTTTTCAGGTCGATTATTTTCCAAGAAAATTTGAAACTCCTTCCTATGAGAGTAAAGATATGTGAAAACTTTAAAGAGACTGATAACATCTCAGAGGTCAAACCTTGAAGAAAAAGTATTCGATGGCCAAAGGTGGGAGAAAAAAACCTAATCAAGTGTTTTCATATGACTGGTCTGCAATTAATGGTAATCAGTTGCTGACAAACTGACTCTGCTTCCTAGAAACTCCACATGTTTCAGAGTCCAATTGGGCTCCTTAAGGTTTTTAGTGGCCTTTATTTCAGTTGATCTTCCAAGTTTTTATTCTGAGTTTCTTCGACGTGGACCTGAATCTTCAAACCTTAGATGAGCAGTCAAATACATCCTGTGTTTGCGTCATCCACGGACTCCCCTTTAGCAATTGAGAGAAAGATGGATTTGTGCCAATTTTTGTACAGAAGGATGCTTTCTCAGACTAGTGAGCCAACAAGCATCTGGCCTGTCCAGCAGAGGCATCCCATAATACTCTTGTGCTTTGACCACAGCAGCCATTCAGGCTGGGCAGTAAGCCTGAAGTCATATCCATCAAGCAACCTTCTGGCTAGCATTGATTGGCCTTTCCAGATCTACCAATGGAGACTTATAATTTTGATTGCACATTGGCATTCTGGATATTTAATCTCAAGTCTTGTAAGCGCAGTTGACATGAATCATTTCCCTGAAGCCCTATTCCCTCTGTATGGGATGCATAACAATCACGACAGGAGTGTGCAATGTCCGTGGAGGAGTTGGGCAAACTCTTCCCAGAGAGATGAAGAAAGTAGAGGTATAATTTTCCTAACCAGATGGTCAGAAGTCCCACTGACACCAACAAAAGAATGAGAGAAATGCAAACAAACAAAACCAAATTTTGTAAATCATAGGTCATTGACCTAAAAGCATCCTGATTCACTGCCATTGAATCTCATCTCACGCAAAGCAACCCAACAGAACACAGTAGGATGACCTGCTGGGTTTCTGAGACTGTCCATCCTTACAAGAGTGGAAAACCTCCTCTTTCTTGCAGTTAGTAGCCCAACACATGACCCACACAACCCTCTATACCACCAGGGCTCCTAGCACACTAAAAGACACCCCCCCCAGGTGCAGAGTTTCATATTATACTGAGATAGACACATCATCTTTGTAGCCTATGCTATGTGCATGCTTAACCTGTAATCACATGAAATTGTATGCGCAACATGATTGTGAGGTAACCTTCACTCTCTATACGAAAACACCTAGAGGCAGAGAGCATCCAGGAATCCCCCATTTCAGAGTGTTTCACAAGCTGATATGAGAGCATTCCTTCAGCTCTTCTTCTCCTCATCTTTATCAGTGTCTGTCATACCAGATGATAGACTTAGCATCTGACTGATCAATATGTACTGACCACTGAATTTCCAATCTCCAGATTTAAGACCCTTGTCTGAGCCCAGCAGTCTTTCTCCAGAAGTATAACATTGTCTTTTTCAAGATGCAATATGCATATGACTCACTCTTTGGGAAATTAATGTCTTTATTAATACAGATCGTGTTAGTATTGCTGTTGCCATCACCATAGAAATATTTGCGAAGATGATTTGAAACTTTCCCTTTTAATTTTAAATTTGTTTCAAAGCCTTCCGAGTACTAGAAATGAAAATCATTATTATGATAACTTTTCCACTTATAGCAAATTAAGAACAACAGAGAAATCACCTGTGTAAAAACCATGTCATCTGGCATTTTCAAAGTAGGGATGTGTTAGCATGAGTTTGGGAAGACACTAACACAAATATTCAGGACATATGCTGCATGAAGGCTGACTCTTAAGTGATCAAGAGAATCAAAAATATTAATAATGCCTTGCATATGTGTTTTTAATTGATGCCTTTTTGTTAAGTTCTCTTTCTTTATTTGACACTCACAATTCATTCAGATTGACGAGAAGAGATTATTATTAACATTCCTGTTTGAGATTTGAAGAAATTAAGAGAGAGTTCATAGAACTCCCTCACACTCCAATGGCTAGTTAGTGGGAGAAGGCAGAAAGGGGGGAGTCTTGCCCTTATTTTTTTGCATGCTTTCCCCCCAGTGCACTATAGTAGTTACCTATGTTCACTTTCATGCCTGCAGCATTGAATCTCCATAGATAGTAACAAGGAATAGATTGTGCTATCTGTCATTCATTTCTTGCCTATAGGTTGTTATGACCTGGGAAGTCTTCCACTCTTAAAAGCAGTCAGGTCCGGTGTTGTAGGAAGTATTCTCAAAAAGTCCTGGCGGTCAGTGGATAAGGATTTGGCTGCTAGCTTAAAAGCTGGTAGTTTGAACCCACCAGTCTTTCCTTTGGAGGAAGATGTCACAGTCTGTTTCCCCAAAGATTACAGCCTTGGACACCATATAGGGCAGTTCTATTCTGTCCTATGTGGCTACTATCAGGTTGAATCAGCACAATGGCAATGCATGGAGGTTTGGGTTCAGACCCTTTATTGTGAGTTGCCAAGCTTCTCTTCATCACCCAATCAGTGTTTTCACATATCTTGGTTTCATTTCATTCCATTCACCAGGATTGAAAGACCAGCTTTGGTGACATAGTGGTTAAACATTGAGCTGCTAGCTACATGGTTAGCGAGTTGAAATCATCAGTCACCCCATAGGAGAAATATGAAGCGTTCTACTCTTATAAAGATAGACCATCTCGCAGGGACAGTTTTACTCTGCTGTAGATGGTCCGATCTGAGCTGGAATACACTCAACGGCAGGTGAGGGTTGAAAGAATCCCTGGCGACACTGTGGGAGACATTGTGGACTATTGACTTCAAGGTTGGCAGTTCAAACACAATCCTGTGGGAGAAAGATGAGGCTGTCTGCTCTGATAAAAGTTGATGGTCTCGGGAACCCTGTATAGTAGGGTCACCATGAGTGGGCAACTACATAGGGGAAATAGGTTGGGGTTGGCCAGTGGTGGAAGTCTAGTTTGATAAACTGTTTTATAAACCCCTTTTACCTTATTGTAGTTTCCTTCTGAGACTTACTATTTTTCACTGCTTCTACTCTGGTCAGTTGAAAATGCTAAAACATTCTTCTTTTCATCAGATCTGTTCTCTTCAAATTCCTCTGTTCCTTTTCCAAAATACATTTAAACTTTGTGGAATTCTTTTTTTTCTTTTAAGATTCTTAGCAGTCTGAATTTTTAACCAATCAAAAGACATAAAAGCTATGATAAATCTAGGAAAAGAAAATTGAAGTAGTGAGTGCATTTCCACATTAGAATGAACTTAGGAACTGCAGCTATAGGGAGTTATTGGATTCTCCTCTGTAAATGATTTGATGTAGAGCCTGGCATTTTGCTTAAGTTTTGTTTTCAAAAGATGTAAATTATCTTGCCAAAAATTTTCATAAAGGTAAATGTGAATCAGGTAGTATAAATAGAGCAGTGGTTCTTAACTTGTGGGTTGTGACCCCTTTGAGAGCCGAACAACCCTTTCACAGGGGTTCCCCATTCATAGCAGTAGCAAAATTACAGCTATGAACTAGCAACGAACATAATTTTATAGTTGGGGGTTAACCACAACACGAGGAAATGTATTACAGGGTCAAGGATGGTTGCACCCACTGAAATAGAGGAAGACCAGGGAGGTATGCTTCTTTCTAGGCTCTAGTCATGTATATTCAGAGGTTTGTGGGGAAAACTTATGTTATATTCTCATTTTCATTTAGCTATAAATTTTCTGGCAGAATTTTAAAATATGACGTTAAGTTTCTATTGTGTTGGTATAGGTATGCCATAATATATATTTCCCATTTCTTCTACATGGATCTTTGGTGGCACAGTGAGTTAAACATTGGGCTACTAAATGAAAGGTCACCAGATTGAACTTAGCAGTTACTCTGAGGGAGAAGGATGAAGCTATGTATTTCTGTAGGCTTGGGGAGGAAGGAGCCAAAAGAGAAATTGATTTTGGAGGAAAGAGAAAGCCCTGCTCGGCACAAACTGGTAGCTGGTGTTAGGCTATCATTTATCTTGCTCAGTGGAAGAACTGGTTAGAACTTTTCTGCATTTCTAGATGGAGGAGAAGGAGACCTGTTAACACGCTAGACTAGGCATACTACAAATCTACCAACCTATCCTTTTTGTAGGAGAAAGATGAGCCCATCTGCTTCTACAAAGATTTATCATTTCTAAACTCTCTCTAAGGGCACTATGAGACAGAATAGACTCCTTGACAATTGGTTTGGTTTTGGAATTAAATGCAGGAAGTGTCTCTAGATGGTGCACATTGTCAACACACGTGGCTATCAACCAAAGGATAGGCACTCCGATCCACTTCTGAAAACAAAACAAAACCCAAGCACTAAAATCCCAAGGTGTCCATTCAGACACACATAAGGTTGGCTTGAGTTCGATTTGACTTGAGGGCTATCAGATTGCAAGAAGAGGGAAACTGAAACGTTTTCACTTCCGTAGATGAGCTTCCGGTGGGCCAGACTCCTGCAGGTCCTGTGTTAGTTCTACAGAACAAGTGGTGTGTGGAAAACAACCACAGTACAGTTTACTGAAGACTTGTGATCAAATAAAGAAATGGAATTTTACATCCATTTTGAAAATGCATCATATACTGAACAAAATAATCAAGCTACCCTACAGTGCATTTTTAAAGCATTTCTATAGACAGCTGGAAAAGTTATTTGTCGGAAGACAGATGCTTGTGGTGTTTTGGGATTTTTTTTTGGTAAATATGGCTTGTGTCAGGTCTATGATGTCCACTCGCTGGTAGTTTTATCTGTTATAGGAAGTTTATGTGGATGAGCTATGGTTTAGTAAACTTCTGCCCATTCTGAGCTAACAGGGCTATTGGACTAATAGGGCAGAATGCTCAATAAGCCAGGTAAGAAACTCTATGGTGAGCCATTAAAATGTTTTTCACATGTTTTCTTTCACCACATGTGGACATGTGTTGAGAGCCAGGTGAAACTGTTCTTCTGATTATAAATAAGCATAGGTACATCTGTGTTTTATCTTGCTTCCTGGGCATTCTGCCCTTGTAAGGGACTGTATAATTGCTAAGAGGGTTTGATTTTGTAGGAAGTGCTTTAGTGTTAGGTTTTAGGTCAACGCCAGCTATAAGTAGAAGCAGAATTTTAGGTGGGGTGAAAAAATGTGCATGGTAACTTGTTCACAACAGATTAGTGCATAAGCACAAGTCAGCCTGGTTTTACTTACCAGTTAATTCAACACTGCTGATATCTGAATACTCAAGATACAGAGATATTTAAGTGATTTCAGAATCCTATTAGCAGGAACTAAATGTAATATGCTCTAGGTTTTCAGAATTAAGTTCTAGAAAATTACATGAATGAGAAAGTTACTTTGTGATAAAGTGCAATTTTGACAACAGTACATTACAATTAGCATGAAGTACAGAGATTGGTCCATAATATAGTACTAGGTCCCAGTGCAATCTAGATGCCACTGCCCTTTCCTAAGCACTTATTTACATGGAAGTTGATGAATTTCCTATGCAAAATGTCTGATGTTAAATATGCTTCTTACATTAGTAAATAGAAACAAGCAGCTTTCTTCCTTATAAATACAGACCAGAAAGAGATCAATAGTCACCATTAACACAGGATTCAGGATTAATAGTTGTTAATAAAAATGGGGCAGTGATAACATTGCCGATTGGATTTAGAAGGTGGAACTGTGGCAAGGAAAAGCTTTTAAAAGGTGTGTGTGTGTGTGTGTGTGAAAGAGAGAGAGAGAGAGAGAGAGAGAGAGAGAGAGAGAGAATGAACTACTCTTTCTATTGGAGTGGGGGGGGGGCATGAGACAACCACCGTGGTGTTGGCATCAAGAATGACCTAATTTTCGGTTGGAAATCTCCTTTTGGTTTATTGAATTCTGTATTTGTAAGTTCTTGGAACAGGAGGGCAGACTGCTCATTTTCTTAGATTTTCTTCCCTGCAGCACAATGACAGGGCTTAAAATTACTTGATTTCAATTGATACTATTTTCTCTCAAAAGATGCAAGAAAGGCAGCAGGCAGCAATTATTTATGCATTTACTGTTTCATTGTTAGGGACCATATATCTTCCACCTGGCACTGCAGCAAACAAATATCTCATAATTGTCACCCATTGTAATGAGACATTGAAAATATCAACTACTCATGCCTTTGTGCATATGTGCCTGTCCATACATATGTGTCTCTCTGGAAGAGAATCTGAAAGATTGAAAAAAAAGTTGCAGGTTGATTATAAGCTAGAACGTAAGAAAATGCATTTTGTTGAGAATATTTGAGAGCTAAACAACAAGTCAAACAAAAGCAAAATATAAACTTTTTATTAAGATACTCTCTCTGTAGAGGAATTCATCTCTGAATATGTCGTGTGTTGAAAATGCTACAGAACGGTGGTGAAGCCTTCCATAACTTGGCTCACCTAGTAAGAGAACTTCCACTGCCATTCAGCCAGTGCTGACTCAGTGACCCCAAAGGGGGCGTCTCTGGGATTGTTACTCTTTACAAGAGTAGAACTACTGGTGGTTTCCCACTACTGACCATGCCGATCACAGCCCAAAGCTGAAAACCCCTTGCTCAGTACACACACACACACACATAAAAATTGGAATTCTTTTCAAGTCTTTGTATTTAATTTTTTTTTTTTTACGAAATGACATTATCATCTTCCAAGTCCCCCATGACAAGTAATGCATTTGTCAAATCTGCAATTTCATTCTTGGAAACGTTTTTCCAACACAACTGTTTGGATGGCTGATAGCACCTCACCATCTTTTCCTTTGTCTCTTTCCATCATCAGATCAATATCCTTTCAAGTCCATCTGCATTCACAGAAAGAAAAAGAATTCATGTAGAGCGGGGTCAGGTGAGGGAGGTACACGGGGCAAGAGAGGCATGCCGGTTTTTGCCCAAAACAGGTGCCCTGAGATGGCTGTGCCAACAGGTGCTTGGTGGTGGTGGCAAAACCAGTCCTCCATCTGCCACACATCAGGCCTTGTCTTTGCATGCTGCTCAACTGTCTTTTCAGAACCTCCAAGCTGAAAGTTTGATTAACAGTCTGACCTGGTGGAACAAATCTACATGCACTACGAATTGACAGTTCCGTCCGTTCATGATGTTAATGGACATCCAGAATGAGGTTTTTCATCAGTCGATATTTCACATTTTGTGTGTGTGTGTGTGTGTGTGTATGTATAAGACAGAACTTTCTATCAAAGGGCAGTTGTACATTAAGAAAACATTCCAGTCCAGTCCAGATCAAGCCTAGAAGTCTGATATTGCCCCCTATGCCCACACTAGTCCACAAATTCCTCTGTAGACTTACGCAGCCATGCAACAATGCAGGAAGACCAGTGTGGGTGGAAAGTCTCACAGATCCAGAGGCGGTGGATGCATCTCAGTGCTGGCATTGGTCTCCGTGTGGCTCCTCCAGTTCTAGCTTCTTCGGCTTAGCCCCCTGTGTCTTGTCAGCAGGAAGACAGAGCAAAGAGTGTGTATGGTCGCCGGCGAGGAAGATAGGAGTTCTGGAATCCTCTGCAGAAGGCCATGCCCCCACAGAGTCCTCATTGACTGTGACCTGATAAACAGGTTAAACTGTACTCTTTTTTTCTATGCTATGAATTCCTTTTTTTGTGTGTGTGTATAAGAAAGAATTTATATACAACAACAATTGAATAGTGAGAAAACATCCCAGCTCAGTCCAGATCAAGTCCCTAAGTCCAATATCAGCCCATATGTCCAATATTTATAAAGTCCTCTTCAGACTCACGAAACACATGCAATGTTACATAATGCAGGAACATCAAAGTGGGTGCAAAGTCTTGTTGATCCAGTGGCAGCAGAGGCATGTCAGTGCTGGCAGGAGTCTCCATGTGCCTCCTCCGGTGTCCAGGCCACGGCTTGATCAGCATAGCAACATGTGTCTTGTCAGTAGAGCACCTCAGAGGGAGTGAGCAGAGAGTCTCACAGGGAGTGATCCTTGAGAAAGAGTGTCTCACCTCTGAAGAGAAGTTACAGGAGTTCCCAGAATATTCAGGAGAAGGCCTCAATGTCTATGACCTGGTTGACAGCCTAGACTCCACTACTTCACACTGAAATCTCAAATAGACACTAGATTTTGTAACTACCACAACTTCTTTGTTTTTCTGGGAGTGATTAGGTAAAATTGGTATTCACTTTTTTGCCAACAGTGGAATTATCTGGTAAAGCCATCTGAGCATGGAATTTTCTTTGAAATTTAAAAAATAATAAATGAAATACATTTTAGAATTAGGTGGAAATTCAAATGAATTATTTTATATAAGGTAAGTATGGTATCTTGTACTTTTTTGAGGAACTGGTTAATTTTCTTCTAAGTTATCAACTTTATGTATGTAGTGTTGCTTATTTATACTAGTTCTGTAATGACATCTCCTGTTTTTTTCTGATATTTGTATTTTATGTGCTGTTTCTTTTTCTCTTTGCCAAGATTTGTCCATTTCATTGATTTTTTTGTTTCTGATGTGAATCAGTTTTTTTAATCAATTTTTTAAAATTAAAAATCATTTCATGCGGGCTCATACATAGTTTTTCATAATACATAAATAAATATACTATGCCAAGCACCTTCACATGTCTGCTGCTATTATCATTCTCCAAATATCTGCTTTTCCACTTGAACCCTTGTTATCAGCTTCCCATCCTTTCCCTTCTTCCCCTGTTTTCCCTTCCCCATCAATACTTAATACTTTATAAATTATTATTATTCTGTCATATCTTACACTGCCTGACCTCTCCCCTAGCCCACTCCTTTGGTGTCCATCCTCCAGATAGGAGGTTATGTGTATTTCCTTGCAGTTGGTTCTGTCTCTCTACCCCACCTTCTCTCCACCCATCTAGTTGTTCCATTCTCACCACTGCCCCCAAGGGGTTCATCTGTCCTGGGTCCCCCATATCTCTAGCTCCCCTCTCTACCAGTGTACCATCTCCAGTCCAGCTAGATTTGTAAGGTAGAGTTGGGACCATGATATTTGGGAGGAGGAAGCCTTCAGGAACTAGAGGAAAGTTGTATGCATCATCACGGCCTTGGTGCACCTTGACTAGTCTGTCTCCTCCCCGTGACTGCCCTGTAAGGGGGTGACAAATTACCCACCAGTGGGTCTTAGGTCCCCACCCTGCTCTCCCTCTCATTCATAATGATGTGATTCTTATTCTCTGATGCTCGATGCCTGATCCCTTCAGCCCCTCTTTATCACACAGGCTGGTGTGCTTCTTCCATGTGGGCTTTGCTGCTTCTGCGCTGAATGGCGACTTGTTTACCTTCAAGTCTTTGAGACTCCAGACACTTAATCATTTGGTACCTGGGCACCAATCATTTCTTCCACTCTGTTTGCTTCTGTATCCATTTATCTTCAGCAATAGTATTGGGAATCAATTGATCCATTGATTTTGATTTTTATTCTTTGCTGCCTGATACATGGTTGTTTCAGCACCTCATGATAGCACAGGCAAGTGAGCTTCTTTTGTGGTGGGCTTTGTTGTTCCTGAGTTAGATGACTGCTTGTTTACACTCAAGTCTTTAAGACCTCAGACACTATATCTTTTGATAGCTGGGCGCCATCAGCTTTCTTCACCACTCTTGCTCATGCTCCTACGTGTCCGCAGTGGGGGGTCTTGGGGATGTGTGCACACAGTGATATGTATTTTTCCCCCTATGTTTGATGCCCGTTGCCTAGTCCTTTCACCACCTTGTGGCCACACTGACTGTTGTGCTTCTTCTGTGTGGGTGTGGCCTCTTCTCAGGTAAATGGTCTATTGTTTATCTTCAGGCTTTTAAGACCCCAGATGATGTATCCTTTGATAGCTCAGCACCATCAGCTTTCTTCAGCACATTTGTTCATGCACCCATTTTACTTCAGTGATCATGTTGGGCCAATGAGCCTCGTGGAAAACCAGATTCATGGAACAAAGTGTTCTTGCATTGAGGGAGCACCTGGGTGAGGGCCCAAGGTCCACTTGCTACTCTAGTAGTTAACCTATAAATATGTTCTTAAATGTATTCCCTCCTTATAACAGATAATTATATTTATGTATGGACATGTCTATGTTTAGACTTCTGCCAGTGCCCTTTGCCTTCTATCTCTTTCTGAATTTCTTTATTTTTTTAAAAATAATTTTGTTGCAGCTCCTATAACATTCAGTACATCATTTGTATCAAGCATGGAGCTCCAGTGGCGCAATCCATTAGTGTTACAGACTTTTCACCTTTTTTGGGGGGAGGGGGAGCATCACTGCCCTCTGGTGGTCATGGGCGCTACCCATTCTTGCTCCTGAGAGCCGCTGCTGGATTTGAACTGCCAAGCCCATGGGCTGCAGTCCTGCACTCAACCAGTATGCCACCGGGGCTCAGTCCTGACATTTCACCTTTTATGAACGAGAAAATCCCTCCTAAATTTGAGTTGTTCTCATAGCGCTGTCCTTGTAAGCTGTGTTCGACATCACCACAGTCTGTTTGGCACTTTTCCACAGCAGGAAACAGTATTTCACAACAGCATGTTTATGACTTAAATCTCCCACAATGATAAACGAGGTTCAAGTAAAACTGCTTTTATGAAAAAATTCACTGTGACCAGAGAGAACCTTCCCAGGCAATGCCATCTAGGTGCATTAATTCAGAGTGAGGTGCTCCATGCTTCTGTAGTAGGAAAAATGTGGACTGTGATATCTCCTCTGATTGGAGAGGGGATATCCATCATATATATGGTGTATATATGTCATGCATAGATGGTATGTTAGGACCTCAAACCCATATAGGAAGAAGTGTTGAAGATGAAAAATAAAGAATTGAAAATTTTACTGAGAAACCAAGAAAGTAAATTAATTATACCCAAACCCAGGTGAATATTGAACTGTTTGATTTTAGATCTTACCTTCCTGTTGAATAAGACAAAAATAAGTAAATAAAGAATGAGTAATAAATATTTCTCAGCAAGGCATGCAAAGAAAGGCAAATCATTTTTGACAGCAACAAGGGTTTTACTGATTAAAGATATTTTTTTCTGAAAGGGAGTCCTATGGATATGCATCAGGAGAATATTGTGCTACCAAAAGTTTATTTGGGAGAGCAGTTTTTTAAAAAGCTGGATTGTACTGGGTATGATTATTTCTTATATTGCTAATTAACAAAAAGTATCTGCCTGCTAAAAATGTAATTCAGCTTCCATTAAAACTCTGCCCTCTATTAAAATGTAGCTCGGTGTAATGTAAGACATCATAAACAAAAATATTGTGTGGGAAGACGGTCATATCCCAGAAATTAGATGGCTGCCTAGAGAGTTCCATAAACAAGGGAGAGGAGCAGGAGAGGAGTCAGCTTAAGAACATCAACAACCCAAACAAACTCAGGCAAAAGCCACCGGGAACAAAATCCTCACCCTGCTGGAGAGCTGCCAAGGAAAGCCACAGACACAGGGCCAGCCTTTCAGAGGGGCCCCTTCTTCCTCATTGGGCAGGTGTTCTGCCCAAAGCCTCCACCTTCCTGGTCATTTCATCTAAGAAGTCTCCCCAGAACCACATTTCTTAGGTTCCTCGCCAGTCACCTTACTCTGAGCTGGACACCAGGTGAAATGGTTCTATTTCACTTCATATGCCTTGAAGTGCATATGGCATATGTAACTGCTTCTGTTTAAAAAGTCCCCCCTCCGCACTCCCACCGAAAGACTTAGAGGTGGGGTGGTGAGACACTCAGCTGTGAACTGAAATGTTGGCAATTCGAACCCATCATCTGCTCCATGGGAGAAAGGTTTATGGCCTTGGAAACCCTATGGGGTAGTTGAATTCTGCTCCATAGAATCCTCTGGGGGAGGGGGGTGGTTCTACTTTTTGAGCGCTATTCAAGGAGCCCTAGTCATGCTATGGTTAAATACCCTGCTATTAACTGAAAGTTGATGGTTTGAACAAACAGAGTGCAAACTTTTGGATTTCCAAAATTTCAGATTG